>JAOTRJ010000055.1:10116576-10134833 GCA_028564905.1 Leptodoras praelongus
CCCCACCCGGGGATCGAACCCGGGTCCTTCTTGCTGTGAGGCGACAGCGCTATCCACTGCGCCACCGTGCCACCCATGGAAGTGATTGGAACACCTGAATTCAATGATTTGGATGGGTGAGTGAATACTTTTGGCAATATAGTGTAGGTAGATGCAAATCCATCTGTCCAGTTTCTTTGGATTATTCATATTATTATAAAAAATATGAAAAAAAAACCATTAAAATACATTTTTAGTTTTATTTCAATTTTCATGCATACCATCTTTTCATCCCAGCTGACAGCAGCACGTGAACTGATACATAGCCGCTGTCTTCACTGTTCAAACTCAAATAAAAACTAATTCTCCAATTCTCCATAAGGTTATTATTAAACATCTCTGGAGTCATGATTATGACCAATTTTGCGTTGTGAACTGCCGTTAATGACGTGTTACAGTACACATAATTGCAGTACACAATTTATTGTTCCTTAATGAAGGACAAATAAATTTCTCATTCTTTACACAATCTAATTTTAATCTTCTTTCTCCAGGGATTAAAAAAGGAAGAAAAAACAGGCCCAAGCAAAGATCTATTAGTAATGCTTCTTTATTTGGACTGCTAAATAAATACATGGAAGAATTACAGAAAAACAAAATCACATTAACAGAATATATAACAAAGCCATCAATGGGCATCAGAGAAGGCATCCAGTTCGTCATAGACTTGAAGAGAAGTCTCGGATCATCTTCAGAGCGTTGCCTTTCTTCATTCCAAATGAAGCAGGGAAACCATCAGGGCTCATTCGTATAACCAGTATTTTGGTTCAAAGTAAAACCCTTCATTCTAACACTACATGGAAAAAAGCAACTCTTTGAGTTTTGGGTAAACTGTGGACCTAGCCACAAGAAAACATACATATTGCACTATAACTATTTATCTGCCCTGTCCATGCTGGCACACTTTGCATGCTGAACATTTTGGAATCGAGAAACATATGACAAAAGTCTTGTTCCTGTATCTAAGTAAAGAAGGAATGTTGGTAGAATCCAGTGGACAGTCAACACAAAACACAGCAAGATTTCACTTTAACCTGTTGTTATAAAGATAAGCACAGAAGCAGCAATCAATTGCAGAAGATACAGTAAGATTAGTAAAGATTATCTTGAATGAAGGAAAATTTCCCCTGGCCTTTGTTACTTTTCAAGAAGCCATTCTTTCTGTATACAATACTAACTTTCATATTCAATATGTAAAAGCTGTATTCTCCCATAAGTGCTTTTTGTATAATAATCATGGATCTGGCTCTGATGTGAAATACACATTTCCGAACATATACCCAGCAATAAGATCATTTTTGCACCAAGACATTAACACCAGGATTACCACAACAACAAGCAAAAAAAAAAATCAAGGTGTTAATACTGGCGACTAGAACATTAGTAACTTGGTTTGGAATCATCCTGTATATTCGACTTGTATACATGTCTGCATCATTATGTTCATACAGAGTAATTATGACGAAGTATGAAGTATGAGCTGATCAGTAGGTTTATGAAGCCCCTGTACCCCTTTAGCAGACCATTAAATCCTATTCGTATTAGCACTAGTATCTAGGCACTACTGAATGTCAGGATATTTCATGAGCCTTTTAAAGACAGTCACACTTAAAATAATTTTCTCAGTACAACACCACAAAAAATACAGAATATGAAACTCTGCCGATCAGCAGGAGTGATTAAAAAAAGCATACGTTCCCAGCACACATACAAAAATGGGGTATCAGGACAGAACTTGGAGGCCGAATGCTTTGTTGTTTTTTTAGATTAAATTGCAGACTGCATTATGGTTGGTCAGTGGAAAAAGAAAATAAGGAAAGGAAGGGTAAAAAAAACAGCTCGGACTAAGGGGACCGAGTTTAACCTTCTCTGATGCTAACCCGTGGCTCTGCCAGCGAACCGTGCATGATGCTTGAGATGGACTCCGCTCCCGCTCCCTCCAGGAAGGTACGATGGTCGCCATCGATCACGTGAACTGAAACCTTCCCATCACACACCTGCACGCAAGACATATTGCATTTTTAAATACATATTGCACAGTGCATAGTTCTCACTGTGCTTACCGTGCCTCATATAGTTACCTCATGAAGTCTGTAGTCAGCTCCCAGTCCGTCTCCGTAGTCGCTGCTGGCTTTGGCTCTCAGCAGGGTGACGTTGCCGTGGTATTTGGTAGACGGGAGGTAGCAGTCAGCAGCCTTCAGTTTGTAGTAGAAGGAAGAGGCAGCGAAGTGGAGCGTGTCACGGTTAATGTCTTTATGGATGGATGTGATCAGGTCTACCGCATGGTTCACTCGAGCCTCCAGATCCTTCAAAGGCAGCAACGTCTCTAAGAGCTACAAATGTGTAAGGGGAATACATCGAGGTTAGACAGTGAGTAGTGTAAATGATTAGCACAAAACTGGTCTGTGCAAAAAGCCTATAATACTGACATGACTGTTAACAAATCATTATTTTTGTTCATGCTTTCTGAGCCATTCTGTGGATGTGTTGATAAATCTGGCATTAGTATGATCCAAGTAAATAATAATTTAAGTAATCATAATGCCCGTCTTTACCTGTTTGAGCATTTAAGTAGACATTTAAAAAGCACAGCAATGTGGAGCACTATAATAACCACAATATGATATTTTTCTCTATATCATGCAGCCCCTAGGTTGCATTCTAGGATCAGTGGATTGAATTGAATTCAAGCTGTAATGAATGATGCTTGAAACAATTTCCAGCAGGTTCTAGCAGAAGGCCTTCGCTTTATGAAAAGTGCCTTTCATCTAATTGTAAAAGTGTCTTTTCAGCTTCAGCGCTACTTTGTGAGACACAATTCAGCCTAAACAGAAGAGATGCAAATCTCGTTTGAAGCCGCAAGGATGGCTTTGTACATACAAACCACGGAGATGAAAGGTGGAACAGTCTGAAGGCAAACTTCCTGTTGCGGTTTACCTTGTTGTACTCGATGCTGGTGAACTGCTGGATGAAAGCACACAGCGCCTCGGTCTCCGCCTCAGACTCACTGCCGGGGGTCAGCTTGGCCCTGTAGCTCTGTTGGTGAAAAAGAGACAGGAAATAAACAATGTGCCGTGCTTTTGAGAAAGAATATCCATGGAAGACTTAATCCCACCTGTGTGTGTGCTGCCACATAAGAATGGGAGCCGTCGAAAAGGAAGAGGAATTCCACGGGGCACTGCGCTTCCTGTAGCTGAGAGCACATCTCGAAAGCCACACAGGCACCAAAGGAGTAGCCAGCAATGCGATACGGCCCCTCCGGCTGCGTCTGCCTCACGCACTGCACGTAATATGTAGCCAGGTTCTGAATACTGTCCAACGGTGCAGCTACAAACACACACAATAGAGCAATAATTTAATTATAGTAGTATAACCTATTGTACAACAGCACTGGCACTTGCGTACCGATGTTCTGAGTAATGACATGATGTTGAAATAACCAGCTTCAATTTGTTACATTAGAATTTGTTTATAAAGTTTATTTTAACTCCACCTTTAGAGAATTGGGAGGGAAAAAATGATGGTTGTAGGAGCAAAATACAACTCATGAACTTTAAAGTACCACTGGACCTCAGCTGAGGCTACCACTGGTGTTTGTTTGTTTAACCTGTGGTGTGAATTTAAGCATCCACACAAAAATATTTACATGATTTTGTGTTCTTCATGGAGGAATGGCCCATTAAACCTCTAAACTAGTAGGATATTACAGGAAGAGACTCCATGCAATTAATCTCTTCATTGGACATCATAAAATGTTAATGATGGGTTTCCAATAATTCTGCAGCCAGTGTTTTGCAGAAAATCCTATGCAAATCTATAAAGTCTCTCTACATGGCCAACTACACCGATCAGCCATAACATTAAAACCACCTCCGTCCATTTTATCAGCTCCACTGACCATACAGGGGCACTTTGTCGTTTTCCAGATAGAGACTGTTGCCCATCTGCTTTTCAGAGACTTTTAGATGTTGTTAGTTGCCTTTTATGCTCTTCAGTGGTCAAGACCTCCATAGGACCACCACAGAGCAGGTATCATTTGGGTGGTGGATGATTGTCAGCACTGCAGTGACCTTGATGTGGTGGTGGTGGTGTGTTAGTGTGTGTTGATCACACACTGTAGTGCTGCTGGAGTTTTTAAACCCCTCAGTGTCACTGCTTGACTGAGAATAGTCCACCAACCAAAAATGTCAAGCCAACAGTGTGGGTAGCACCCTGTGTCCACTGATAAAGGACTAGAAGAGGACTAACACAAACTGTGCAGCAATGGATGAGCTACTGTCTCTGACTACATCTACAAGGTGGAGCAACTAGGTGGACAGTGAGTGGACACAGTGTTTAGAAACTTCAGCAGCACTACAGTGTCTGATCCAATCGTAGCAACACAACACACACTAACACACCACCACCACATCAGGGTCACTGCAGTGCTGGCAATCATCCACCACCCAAATAATACCTGCTCTGTGGTGGTCCTGCATAAAAGGCAGCTAACAAAGTCTGCAGAAAAGCAGAGGGACTACAGTCTCTATCTGTAAAACTACAAAGTGCAAAGTATGTGCAAACTACAAAGTGCACCTATATGGTCAGTGGAGCTGATAAAATGGACAAAGAGTGTAGATACAAGGAGGTGGTTTTAATGTTATGGCTGATCAGTGTACATGAATGAGATGTTTTGCATGCTTTGCTCATTTTAAGAATGGTGCCAATTATTTTGGATTTGGAGTCCCAGGGATCAGTTATAAGCTCAATGACTAATTGCTTCACCCTAAGGTGGACTCTGTGGTGTCAGTACCTTTGGTGCACTGCAGGCCATAGCATGGCACACTGAGTTTGGCAGCGAGGGTTTGGAAGGCAGCAGTAGTGCCCTCGATAGGATGAACGAGGAACAGCGGCTTTTCTGCACTCTTCACCTCATTCAAAAGTGTCACTGTGGGACCATCCGGATTTACGAGCATCCCACCGAGATCAGAACCCAGCAAAGCCTGAGCTCCAGGATGCTTCCCCTCAGACGGCTTAGCTGCGAAAAAAACGGAAACAAAAAACAGCCACGTCACTCTTTCTCATAAATGATAATGACACCCTGGACAACATGCAGTGTGTAAATGCTTACCCTCAGAGCCTCCTGATTTGCTGGACATTTCACGCAGTTTGTTGATGGTGAGCTGCCGGATGTCTCTCATCGCCATGACGATGTCGTAGTCTCGCTCTAGTGTCTGTCTCACCTCCACACCCATCAGTGAATCCAGACCCAGGTCAGCCAATGAAGCATCAGGATTCAAGTTGCTTACATCACGCACACCTATATCAATGTCCAGGAAGTTAAGTTTAAATCTCAGAACTAATTTTAAATTCAGAGTGCTTAAATTGTTATTAAATTGGTAAAAGCAGAACTCACCTAGAATGTGAGCCACTGTCTCCACCAGGTCCCTCTGCCCACCTCCTTCCCCCTTCGCCACCTGTACCCTTTCTGCCAGCACAAAGCTGGACATGACAGCCCACTGTTGGGACAGGAAACGGTCCAGCACCTCCAGGCAGGAGGCCATACGCTGGGGCAAGGTGCCACCAATCACAGCATCATTCCCAGCCATGGTCTCCAAGACTACACCCACATCACCGATTGCGCCCCACTGGACGGCCAGACCTGGCAGGTTGTCGTGACGACGTTGCTCACACACTCGTTCCATGGTGGAGTTGGCGAAGCCGTAGTTGCTCTGACCAGCGTTGCCACGGCCACAGCTGACAGAGGAGAAAACCACAAAGTGCTGCAGTTTGGGACACTTCTGCCTCGTCACTCTGTGGATGCAATCCAAATCATTTTTTTTTATTGAAACTGATGACACGGTTGAGGATTCAAATCCAAAAGTAACAATATGTAATCATTAGCTACAACAAACCTACCTGTCTAAGTGAAGGGTTCCATCATATTTAGGCTTGTTGACCTCGATAAACTCCTTAGGTGTCAGATTCTCAAGCATGCCATCTTGCAGAACCTACAGATGCAGGATGAGAGCATAAATAGTAAGCTGAACATCTTGTTCCTTATGAGAAAAAAAATTCCTTGCAAAGCAAAACTGAGGGGAAAGTAAAGTAAAGTACAGACTGAAAATATGGAGGTATTACCATTGCAAGGTGGAAGATGCCTCCAACAGGGCCTAACTGGCAGGCTTCAGTGATAAGACGTTCTGTCCCTTCCAGGGTGCTAACATCACTCGTGGACACCTGCACCTGGATGCCCATAGCTTGCCACTCACGCACACGCTTGGCCTGGTAACCTGTTTCAAAAATAGCAACATGTTACCGCATGTACATGATAAAG
This sequence comes from Leptodoras praelongus, assembly GCA_028564905.1. Taxonomy (NCBI): domain Eukaryota; kingdom Metazoa; phylum Chordata; class Actinopteri; order Siluriformes; family Doradidae; genus Leptodoras; species Leptodoras praelongus. Next base: position 10,122,932 of record JAOTRJ010000055.1, read on the forward strand.
TCACGTCATGTGACATTTTTAACCCATTCTGAACTGGAAAAATTCAGGAGAGTTACCAGTGCGAATGCCAGAGCGAGATGTGAGCACCAGTTTGCGAGCTCCTCTCTCAGTAAGCCAGTGAGCCAGCTCCAGTCCAAAGCCTCCCAGACCTCCTGTGATGATATAGGAGTGTGAAGCAGGACAGAACGTCCGGCATATAGCGGGGAGCCTGAGAGAAGCAGCTGTACTCAGACCGCCATCTTCTTCCGCACGCACCTGATGAAGAAACATACAGAATATAAGTCCTTGAAGCTGAAAGTGACAATAAGGAAGCCAGATCATAATGTAAGATAGGAAGAACCTGAAGCTCAGCCCAGACAGCCATCTTTATATGCATCTTAGGTTGATGTAGTGCTCACCTGCAGCAGCACTTTGCCAATGTGTTTGCCCTGAGCCATGTAGCGGAACGCGTCCTCCACCTGATTCCTTTCGAAGACAGTGGTGCGCAGCGGCTGCACCACTCCCTCCGCAATTCCCGTCTTTAGCAGCGAGGACACCTCTTCCCACTCGCGATTACCCTCCTCAAACAGAGCGTCCAGCAGGATCCCATGGAAGGCCACGTTCTTCAGGAAAAGAGCCATGCCTGTGGCAGGAGCACAAATCAGGTTCAGGAAACGAAATCTCATCAGCTGCGGTTTGCTCAGGGACACAAATGATGGATGCAGACTGTCCTTCAGTGTCTATACTAGATATCAGAATGGTCGATCTAGAATAGCCAATGGGTTTGTTTGTTTATTGGTTTTTAACGTCATTTCAGCCTCAATGGCTATTCAAATGACAAATACAAGGTTACATCGATACACAAGTCTTCCAGTACACAAGTTCAACTTTCAAAAGACAGTAATGGGACAATTTTGTATCTATGACTGCAGGAGGAAACCGGAGTACCCAGAGTAAACCCGTGCAAACAGGAAGGACATGCAGACTCCACAGAGAAAGGAACCAGAAAGCTCCCACCTGGGGATCAAACCCAGGACCTTCTTGCTGTGAGGCAACAGTGCTACTCACCATGCTACCCAGCCAACGGGTCTATGAGTTTGTTTCATTTTGATAATGTGGCACTGTTTGATAATGTGGCAGCTTTAGAGGCCAACTACTCTCAAAGGGGATTTGAACTCATGACCTTCCGTTCAATAGTCCAATGTCTTAACCACTGAGCTACCAGTGACCACTGAATATAGTCTATACTTCTCTGAAACTGACTGTTCCAGTAATGTGTTTTATGGATTGCAGAACTCACCCAGAGGGGTGTTGTTTGAGAGATCATATTTGCCAATCTCCAGGAAACGCCCATGCCTTGCCAAACAGCGTAAGCTGGCCTGCAGCTTCTCCTCAGCCAAGGAGTTCAGAACCACATCAACACCTGTGTCCAAATATGAGATTAGTACATAGTGTATACTCAATATTCCTATGTATAAAATTATTTAAAAAAAAAACAAAAAAAAAACAGAATTTGTCTCTAATTTATCCTATCTTTATGGAGGTTCTGACCTTTGCCCTGTGTGTGCTTCAGCACATGTTGCTCAAAAGAGGCATCTCTTGAATTAGCGAATGATTCTGCAGTGAGTTCTGGGAATCGCTCTTGCAGGTACACCCTCTTCTCTTTGGAACCTGTTAAATCCCAGACATCAGAACCAGTGTCTTTCAATTTTTTTTTGCTTTTCAGTGCATGTTTGTTAGGGCACTTACCCACAGTAGTGAAGACTCTGCAGTTCATGCTGAGTGCAATTGCAATAGCAGCCTGGCCCACTCCTCCAGAGCCAGAGTGGATGAGCACACTCTCGCCAGGCCTCAGACGCCCACGCACCACCATGGAGTAATAAGCTGTAGCATAAACCACAGGTACTGAGGCAGCCTGCTCCAGTGTCCTACACACACACACACGGATAGAGTTACACTACTCTCCTGTTTTGGGCTTAGAGGATATCTTTTTGTATTCACTGAGGTCAGCTTACAGTAACTGAGTGTCTTACCAGCTGGACGGGACATCCCAAAGGAAACGTTTGTCTGCATCCACACAAGTGGCCAGACCTTTAGCCGGCAGGAGACCCATCACACGACGGCCACTAGGCTCCCGACCTGAGAATTCCATTCCCAGCATGCACTGCTGGAGTGCTACGTCTCCTGCACAGAGACAGTTAAAAATACTCTGAGTACTAGCCATACTTGCTGTACTTTGCGATATTTTTTAAGAACAGTCTAGACTCTCCAGATCTTTCATCACCCATGTTCCAGTTCACTATTGTTCTACTGAGAGTGATGGCGTAGAGTCAGCTACCTGGGATAGCATCTGGGGGTAGTTTGCCTGTAGCCAACATGATGTCTCGGAAGTTGAGTGAGGCGTAGTAGACAGTGCAAAGCTGCACGTTAGGGTTGGAGGGAACAAAGTGGCGCAGAGGGGAGGCGATCCAGCGTAGTGAGGACAGATCACCGCGAGTCAGGACATTCACATAGGCATGCTCAGCCAGCTCCTCGTTCAAATCTGCAACGCAGATAAGATTCATATACAAAAACACAAAATAAAACATATGATAGCGAATGACTTATTCCAGAAGTATGCTTAATGTAAAACTATAGGGAAAATGCTGCCATGGTATACCTTGTGTGAGTAGCTGGTGTCTGAACATCCCCCACTGTCCATCCCGGTACACGTTCATGCTCAGGTCTCTCTGAAGCACTGCCTGCATGTCTTTATGGGAAAGCTGGAGAGAAGGACCTGCTGAGGACTTCTTCAGGTTAGACACAAATGCACACCTAGGGTGAGAAGAGACAACACAGAAGAGAGAAGAGAAAAAACACACAACACATATGATGAACACAGACATTTAAAGCAAATCATCATATTTCATCCAAAAACCTAACGCATGGAAAGAAGACAGTCGAAGTATAATAAAGATAAATAAAACTAACCGGATACGGTTGCCTCCGGGCTCCTGTCTCAGGCAGTTGACCATCCCCACCACTCCATTATGGCCTTGAGTGGCTGTCAGCCATATCGGATTATCTGAAATCTCAGCCAGCAGGCTCTAACGGAAAAAAGAGCAAGTTTTAGATAACAGGATTAAAGGAATCATGCCTGAGGCGTAAAGTACTAAATGTTGCACATCACAGTAAAATTGTCTGTTATCTAGAGAAGTAACATTCATTGGTTCTGTTTTTCTTTTAAAGTTAATGTGGCTCTTCACTTCATAAGTATTACATATAGCTAGATATTGTTATTTGCATCTGACCCCAGGTTCCTATTACTGGTACAGTGAACTTTTGACCTTTCGAATGGCTCACCTTCAGAGTCTCTACCCAGTTGTAATCAGTGGCGTCTACTGACAGTGTAACAGGCTGTTTCTCAGGGGTCTGCCTTCTTCCGAGGAAGAGAACTGAGCCGTAGAATGACTTCTTCACCACGACCATGTTAAGCCCGACGTTTTCAAACAGCTTCTCCCATTCCGCCTGTGTGCACAAACAGAGAACCAAATCTGAGCCAGATGGTTACAGATGGTTATCTGAGCATTATGTTGTATGTTGCTTTCACACACGTACACACACCTGAGTGAGGAGGCTGATCTGATTGTCCAGAGAGGTGAGGAAGGCGACGGTCTCACCCATTGTGTCTCCCTTCAGCAGGGTGTGTACCAGAACAAAGCCGCCGTCCCTGGCAGCTGATGTCAGGTTTTCCAGTAGAGCTGATGGGTTTGATATAGCTCCTGGGGCACAGTTACACACCACCAGGTCAGCTCCCACTAGGCTGCCTGTGGCTGTGCTGTGCTGAGGATCCCACTGAGCGACTGAGATACCCTGCTCCTCCAGAGAACTCTGCTGACCCGAGAGCAGCTCTGCGCTCACATCAGAGGCTGTGTAGTCGAGATGCAACATGGGCTGAATGTTGAGGAGGCTGATGGCCCGGGAAAACACACGGCCATCGCCAGAGAGGGCCTGAAGAGAGAGGGGTAAAATTCACACAGTGAAATTAGGGGAAGCATGTTGCTCTAATATAAATGAATTTCTAAGCTCATTACAGAAATTACAATAAAAAAAAATGTGTTGTTCTGAGCTGGACACATGCTGGGAGTAAAGTAAAGATTTCACTATACCTCCAGAACTTTGAGTTTGCCAGGAGTGGAGTTCTCCAGTGCTGTGTCGAGGCAGTTGCGCAGCGCATGCGAGTCTAGCAAGCCGTTAAGGAGAGGATCCTGCAGCAGACATTCCCTCTCCTTCTGCACGGTCTGCTCCAGCTCTGAGTACAGATTCCCATTAAGTTCCAGACCACAGAGTACCGACAGCAGCCGTAACAGACCGTTCCCTGACTCTGCATCAATCAGCTGGTCCTCATGTACACCCTCCAGCCCTGGGATTGAAATTTTCACTCCATGACTGGCCAACTTCCTCTGGAGATGGTTAATCAGACCTGTACAAGAGATCCATGTGTGTTAAGACATTAAGAGGTTTGACAGTTGGGCTGTATGCGCAGCTCATGAAAGAATACTCTTCAAATAAATATCTTGGAACTTGCCTTTGCTGTGTCTGAGCTGCTCTGCTAGCTTTTCACTGGATGCCAGGCACTCGGTTTCCACCAAAGGTACAAAGACAAACTCCTCCAGAGTGGGTGGGGTTTGTTGCTGTTGGCGACGTGGAGCCACTGTGGCATGGAGGCCACAGATCTGAACCCCGCCTGCCGTAATGTTATCCAGGCAGCGGTTCACATGGACATCAACGGCTAAAGAAAATCAGAAAGAGGACACTCTGTGCTTTATTTTATCCGTATCAGTCACACACTATATAAGAACTATAAGAAAGTAAAACAAGGCCCTTAAATACATTTACCTTTCCTATCCTCAGAGTAATCCTGAACTCTTTCGACATGTAATGTTGGATCTACATACACGGACCGAATACGTGTCGGGAGGCGCAGGCTACGCCCAGGCAGGCCCACCACAATCATCTGCAGCATGGTGTCCAGAAATGTCACCCAGTTTCCTGTCCACTGCAGCTTCCCATGATCACCTACAAACACAGACCAGAAACAAAACAAGCAGATTTGAGTACTCATAAGAATGCAATGCCATTTTTATACTCTAAATACAATCATTCTGCATGCGTTTACCAGCATTGTTGGACTCCAAAATGCCTTGGAAGGTTTTGCCATAATCGTATCCCCGAAGACGCAGCTCTTTGTAGATGTCTCCGGCTTTCAGACGCAGTTTGGGTTCCTCTGGCTCTGTGGTCACACGCTCGGCCATCTGAGAGTGGAAAGAATCCAAAGCTGCCTCTTCCAATATGCTCACTTTACCTGAGACAGTCAGGGATATTAGAGAAGTAGACGCAAACATAGCAGCATTACACTTAATATAATGAACAAATCCACCTGATGTAATCTATATGGATAACTGGGTTATAACTAACCACTGACTGCCAGGTTGCCATTCTCAGACACCTCGAAGCGGTTGGTGGCCGGCATGAGACGAACCTCCAGCTGGACCGATCCTGTGGTGCGACACAGAATAACATAACCGATTTTTTTAAATGCTGATGAGTTTTATTCTTTGAGACTTTTTTTTTTATATTTACATGCAAAACAGAGGCAATTTGTAAGACTCAGGTTAACCTAGATAGCCATAAGTAAGACAGCCATGACTCACTGTAGTACAAGCTTTCTCAACAGCCCAACATTATTTCTCTGGAGGCATCCTTCTGCTCATTGTCTCAGGCCCTTAACCAATGAGCTTCCTTTACTTCCTTTAAGGAAACTGGCTTTTACTGTGTTGGTGAAAAATACTCACCAGTCTTGGGTAGAATGGTGGCCCGGTGTATGGTGACGTCCTCAAAAGTAACCGGGGTGTGTTCCATGACAGTGCCTAAACTCCTCATCAGTGTCCTCCATGCCAGTATCAAGTAACCCGTGGCTGGATACAAAACCCGCCCATCAATACAGTGACCAATCATGTAGTAGTCTGGAGAGTCAGGGTTAATATCTGCAAGTTTGAAAAAAGAAAAGAAACGGTAGAAAAGGTCAGTTGGATAGTAGCTGGTATCCTTGAGTACTACTTTGGTAGTTGAAATGATAAAATATGTTTGCAACACATTACTAGACATTCAGTTCATAGTTCAGAGAAAAAAAATGCGTATATACCAATGTTGTAAACAGTGGCTGAAGTGGAGCCTCCAGATCCTGCTGGGAAATCCTCCACCTTGGGAACATCCCAGCTCTGAGAGTGGTCCCACTGGATAAGAGGAGAGATGAGGGGGGTCCCCTTTGGAACTGGGTACTCCACAGCTGAATACAGCCGCTTACTGTCTACATTAATACTACAAAAAAATGAGAAGAAATAAATAAATAAAAATCCATGTTTACTTATTTATTTAGGTTATAATTTTTAAAGAATATTTTTCAATATAAACAAGTCAGTACTGACCCATTCATGTAGATCTTGCCTATGTGAGAAAGAAAGAACTCCAGGTTGTTGGCATGTCCTCTTCTCATCAAGGGCAAAATGGAACAAGTGGGCTTGAGGCTACGCTTCAGAATGGCCTGGAGAGGGACACAGCGTATCTAATGAATGCTGCTCAAAAAACAAACAAAAAAAAAAATCTACTGCTGGAGCTCATTACAAGCTATATCACTTACCTGCAGCAGAGCATGTGGAGCTATCTCCACCACCACAGCATTGTCAGGAATGAGGCTCAGTCCCTCCTGGAAGAGTACGGGGCTGACCAGGTTGTTTACATGGTATTCAGCTGAGGAGTAGAGGGCCAGTGGGCTCTCCCACTCTGACTGGGGGATGGACGTGCTGATCCAGCGGGGAGAGCGAAGACATGGGCTTTTTATCACCTGAGACAGTGCGCACATAAAATTAACTGTGGGCCAGTGTACTGTACATGAACTACAGTATTTGTCAGCTATTATTAAAGTAACCCTGAGTACCTCAAACATATTTTTACATTTTTGGTTAAAAGAGAACAAAAGCTGAATACATGACTGAAGTGTCAAATCTAACATTTCAATGACATTAGTGAACCTGGTAGTGTAGTAAGCAAGGGGTTAAAGGTACTCTAAAAAGGGTTCTGTTGGCATTAAGTACATTAAACAATTATTATTTTACATATATCATTTATTGAGACAAAATCTCCACTTTCGGTCATAAAAATGCTACAGCTCTTCTTTAAACTGAAGCACCAGATGGCGCTGCGGTGCTGGAGTGGAGTTCCGAGCGCCAGCATACCTTCTGCAGAGCAGCCAACAGAACAGGAGCAATGGAGGCCATGTAATAGGAATGAAATGCAACGCCGGCACTGCGCACTTCTTTGGCAAACACACCGTTCTGCTTAAGCTCAGCAACAAATTTGCCGACTGCCTCCTACACATCCGCACAAGATATACAAAAAACTGCTTAATTAATCTTCAAATGAGGTAAACTCAACAATGTGTTCAAATATGAACCTGCACAGCGAGAGGCCCTGGTGTACCTTTGGGCCCGAGATGGTGACCGTGTCCTCTGCATTGTGGCAGGCTGGGACCACCCCCTGTGGACACTGAGCCTTACACTCTTCCCAGGTCAGACCTGAGAACAAGTTTAAAATTTTATACCGCTGGGAAATCACCAGGATATTACATTCCACTTCAAAATAGACTTATAAGGAACAGGTTGTCTTACCCACTGCTGCCATTCCTCCAGCTGGCAGGTTAGCTTCTTTGATGCACTTTCCTCTCCAGTAGGCAGCAAGGATGGCCTCAGTGTGGCTGAGCGAGCCATCAGCATAGCCACATGCCAGCTCTCCGACAGAATGACCCACAATGCCGTCTGGTTGGAGGCCCATCTTCTGCAGCATGTCTATCTGTGCAATCTGAGAAATGATGCACAATAATCATCAGTCATTCTGTACGTTCCGAACATGCACACTGTAGACACTGGAATAAAATTAAATAAAATGGCACTTCATCAGGATTACAGTGTAAAACATAATACTGCACCATAAAGGACTAAAATAAAATGTAAATACATGGCAATGTAGCTCAAGATGTAAGAACTGTGCAGATAAACCAGACAACTAGTAACATTCATTTCATAAGTAGACTTTAAGAGCAGAATCAAAAATCTGGATAATATAATTTCCAAAATATGCTGAAAAATATAAGTCAATCAGTTATTCAGTATGTACAAAAAAAAATGAAAGGTATGATGAAATACCCAGATGGAGAATGATCCAGAATTTTACATTTCATAGTAGCCATTGCGACACACAACGGATAATAATGATAAGTTCCACAGTTCGGTGATTGTGGATGTGTGACGTTGGGGAACCCTGACCTGAATGGCTGCGAGGCCCACAAATGCATGGACCGTGTCCTCAAAGGTGCTTTCATCAGCCTCTATTAGCAGGCGTGACACACATAGCCCTGTCTCTTTCAAAGCAATGTCTGAGCGCTGGATGGACTCTCTGAACTCCTGCAGTTGCATCAGGTTTTGGCCCATACCGGCCCACTGCGTACCCATACCTGGTGGAGTCACGAGAAAACACACACATACACAAACATATTACAGTGGTGTGCAACACTGGATTAAAAACTGTGAAATCCACAAAGGGAAATTCTTACTTTTGGCTTCCACTTACCAGAGCAGATATACCAGAGTGGTCTGGAGGTAGGAGCAGCCTGCTGCACCTCTCTAACTTCACCTTGTGCTCCCAGAATTGTGTATCCCCTGTAGGGCATGCCTGAGGTGGGAACAGCACACACCTCACTTAGCAGGTCCAGGAAAGCCAAGTCATGCTTATGTTCCTGGACTTTATCCAGGAGAAAGGTAGCAGCCTCTTCAGTCCGCCCACATGCCTGCACAATCCTGGGCACAGGTGCGGTTAAACCTGGAGCAGTTGGTTTGGGCCCTGGCGGACGCAGGATAACATGGACATTTGAGCCTCCAAAGCCAAAAGAATTGATGCCTACAATGCCCCCATGCACAGGAATGGGCTCAGACACCACACGCACACGACCGTCTAAGAGCGCAGGGATGTCTGGGTTGGGCTTGTGGAAGTGGATGTTGGGAGCCCATACACCATGTTCTAGTGACAAGAGCACCTGGGTGTACATAGGAAAGAGTTAGCCATGCCTTGGTAACATGTATAGCCTGTATATATACACTGTATGCATTGCATAGTTAAAAAACGCATATGGAAGGATATGACTCACTTTTGCAAGGGCAGCAAGTCCTGAGGCGGGCTCGGGATGGCCCATGTTAGATTTGGTGGATCCTATAAGCAAAGGTTCACGCTCTGACTGACAGAACACACTGACAATGCCATTCACCTCTTGTGGGTCCCCAACCTAAGAGAACAATTAAGTCAGTCCAACACGTTTGATCTCAGATACATGTTTCTGTGTGCCTGTATCCTGACTCACCTTAGTGCCAGTTCCATGAGCCTCAATATATTCAACCTGCTCCGGAGAGATGTTGGCCTCTTGGTAGAGGGAGCGGACAAGGCGCTGCTGCATGTCCCCTGAAGGAAACGTCACACCTGGACAGAGGGTAAAACACCATCAAACAAACTCAGGAATGTCAGGAAACCTTTGTGTTGGGTGTATATCATAACGTCCATGACAATGGACTTAGCTCCGCCCCCTGCCAGAACAACACTGCTCAGTCATTTACTTATAAAGCTTCTCACTGTTTTCTTTGCAACTGCATTTGCAAATCACCTCTCACAGGCTGCAGACAGCTCTAACCTCCATCTTTATGGCCCTTTAAATGTTCTTGGATGAAACACCAGCCACATTCTGTTTGGCGTGTCACTTTACCCGCTCAGTTACAGCATTACGTTTAGAAACACTGGCGAGACACAAGTGTGCCATGGGGCACTGGGGGAAAGGAGACGGTGTGAAGGACCTAGACTAATGAGGTTACCAGTCCCCATCATAATAATCGGATGCTTGGCTGCTTTAAAATAAAACTAATTGCACTTTGTACAGTACCTTGTTCTTTATAGCCATCTGTGTTGTTGCCAGCATTAAGCACAGTGGCATAGACTCTCTTGGCCATGGACTTCTTAGTGAGGAGAACAGCAACAGCAGCTTCTGAGCGACAGTATCCATTTCCTGGGAAATATAATACAATAGTTTTCAAACTCACAAATTTGCTGTCTTATATTATAGAAACCCCATTTCAAGAAAAGTTGGGACACTTTCTGAAAACGCAATAAAAACTGATATCTGTAATTTGTTAATTCACTTGTAGCTTTATTTAACAGACAAAGGAAACGATATTCAGTGTTTTCAATTATTTGTAATTTGCAAATTATTTGCTTATTTGTAAAATATAAACAAATTTAGAAATTGATGGCTGCAATACACTCATGGAATGAGGACAAATAAGACAAGTGACACTGGAAGGTCCAACAATTAGCAGTTAACATGTGAGGTCATCAAGACTGAGTATAACAGAAGCATCCACCCAAGGCTTAGTATTTGCAAGCAAGGATGGCTCATGGTTCACCTTTTTGTACAAAACTTCGTGAGAGAAACCTATCAGTTCAAATAAAATGTTTCTTAATGCAAGACTGCAAAGAATTCAGGAATTTATCTTTCAGTTCATAATATCATGAAAAGATACAGGGAGTCAGGGGAAATCTCAGTGCGTAAAAGGCCAAGGGGAGAGACCGCTGCTGAATGAGAGTTACCATCGAGCTCTTAAGCAGTATTGTTTGAGAAACCATCATGCTACTGTGATGGACATAGGAGTAGTTGGCAGTACTTGGAAAACCATTGTCACTTAACACAGCCCACCACTGCATCAAGAAATGCAATCTATGTGCCTATGGTACCAAGTGCAAAAAACAGCATCTGTGATGGCATGGGGTGTATCAGTGCCGATGGCATGGGTGATCTTCATGTATGTGAAGGCACCACTGATGCCGAGGCTTATATTGGTGTTTTGGAGAAACATATGCTGCCATCAAGACATCTTTTCCAAAGGAACTAACAAAGTCCATTTCAGCAGGACAATGCCAGGCCTTATTCTGCAGGAGTTACAACAGTGTGGTTTGACTGGCCTGCCTGCAGTCCAGATCTGTCTTCTATTGAAAATGTATGGTGCATCATAAACAGGAGAAGCAGACAACAGTGAGCGCAGACTGTAGAGTAGCTCAGTCTTGTACACAGCAAGAATGGACAAAAATTTCCACTTGCAGTAAAACTGCAACAATTAGTATCTTCAGTTCTCAAATGTTTACAAAGTATAATTTAAACAAAGATAAATGTAACCCAGTGGTAAATATGCCTCTGTCCCAACTTTTTTGAGTCTGTTTCAGTCTGTTTATATTTAACAAACAGAATTAAGTTCATCGTTGAAAATCCTTTCTTTGTCCTTTTGTCTGTTAAATAAATAAATTACAGATTTCAGTTTTTGTTGCATTTCCAGAATGTGTCTTCTGGAAGTAAGTTTATATATCATATACACATCAATGTTCTAGTATACTAGTATACTACTCTGGTAATTATATAACATAAAAAAAACAGTACAAATAACAACAAAATCACCTGATTCATCAAAAGACTTGCAGGCTCCATCAGGACTGAGCATGCCCAGTTTCATGAACTGCACTGAGGTGTTGGGTTTGAGCAACAAGTTAACTCCCCCTATAAGAGCTGCATCACACTGACCATGCCGAATAGCGTTGAAGGCGTTCTCCAGAGCCAGGAGACTGGAAGAACATGCTGTGTCTATGGCTGTGCTAGGGCCTATGAAAAGAAAAAAAAAAAAGCAACATCACGTCTGAGTCACCCAGTAAGCTTTACTTAATACACTACAGTCATGGCCAGAAGTTTTGAGAATGACACAAATATTATATTTTCATATGATCTGCTGCCCTCTGGTTTTTA
>JAOTRJ010000055.1:10184032-10199189 GCA_028564905.1 Leptodoras praelongus
TTTATTTAAACACAGAAGGCACTTGATTGCCCATATCTACCCTTTAAGAAAAGGGTTACTGTTTGCTGAAATTTGATGACATTTTCTGCTGTTCCTGCATTTGTTTTTCTGACTATAAAGTTCGTCTCCACAACAGAGCAGTACAAGTTGGCTTTATAATAATAAATCAATGTGGAACAATTGTGTCTCAAAATTTTTACACACCAGAAATAACGCATGCAATAAACAAAGGACTGTGTGCAGTTAAAATAGTACAAGGAACTCATTTATTTACACATGTACAAAAAAATGTGGTGCACAAATACAGTGATACAAACTGTAGTAGGGCTCATCGATTTGGCATGACGAGACCAACAATGTGAAGCCCAAAATGTCAATGGGCTTTAGGAAACCAGCAACGCTATCTCATTATTCAGGTGTCACACACATGCCCTCTTCAAACAGAACAGATACATTAGAAGTAGTACGTGATCAGGTATCAGACACATCAAAGAAAAGAGAGCATAATATTCTAGGCGCAGCTTTCTCCAGTCCGGACACCGATCTTCATTAGGACATGAATAAAGCAGCTCAGAACAACACGCTTTCTCTAACAAACATATTACATCAGCTTTTAGGCCTATCTGCAGAGCCAAATCAGTGCTGGAGCATTCATTACAGAGGACTCCGTATTCAGCCATGACAGTTGGGCTGCAGAGGGAAGCGATTTCTTAATCATTACAACCTTTAGGAGTCAGTTCATCTCAAATGTTTAAGCAATCATACCTCGGCAGGTTTGAACAACTGACGCTTACTTACATGATGTGCGACAGCCAGCAGTGGAGCCTAAGAGACAGCCGAATTATAAATCGGTAACATCTCATGTCCAGCACTTCATTTTATTGGCTTGGTGTAGAATTAAGAAGGGGAGGGGAAAAAAAAAGGAAAAATGAAAAACCCGTAATGTTTCTGGTCTCTTAATGTAATTTGCATCTCGATTGTAGTCTGTTAGGTGAAAAATGGAAACATTTACACAGATATATTACAATTTTCACAGCTTAGAAACAGAACAGAGCTACAACACCACAAGGGGCAGTAATACACTTTAGAAAATGTCAGAAGGAGAAAAAAATAAAAATAAAATAAAATTCAGCTAATCAGGCAAGTTCCACGGGGCCCTGTTAAATGTATGGTCTAGGGTCCAAAATCAGGAAATCATCCAATGAGGTTTTTATCATGAATTAGAAATGCTGACAATTTGGCCCCTTAGCTCTTCAAACTAAAACACAAACATGAGCATGCAGCAGTAACCCATCTTGCACCACTCACCAGTTACAAATGGAATTATCAAAATATAATAAAAGAATTATAATGGGTAAAATAAAGCATGGCAACACTTCTAAATATGGAGCCTTGTAAAGAGTTTTAGAACATGGGAAGGATTAATATTAAAAAAAAAAAAAAAAAAAAAAAAAAAAAAAAAAAAATAAACCAAATGGAACCAAGTAAACTGTTAATTACATAAGCTTTAATCATAAAAACCATAAATTATGGGTTATGCAGAAGTGTGGAGGTACAGAGAAGGTACTACTATGAAGAGAGATACCTGTGTAAAGGACATTGGAGTTTAGCGGATTGATTCAGTCTTTGTTAGTTCAATCCCAAAGTCTCCTTACATCATTAAATCCTCTGTTTGTGTGCACAAGTGAAAAAGCAGAGTAAGAGACAGTAGAAGATAAAGTTAGAGCAAGATAGAGACCCTTAAAGAGGTCAAGTTGATTCTGAACCATTTTGGTTTCGTCGGTTAGAGACACAGTCTGTCCTGCTATATGAGAAGAGCCACGAGTTTGCCACATGGGTCATCCTCTGCACTCCATGGTCTAGAGTGGGGGCTTCTGGAATATTTATTTAGAATCTAAAGAAAGAACAGCAAAATATTTTAATAGTAATATTAAATACCCCAACAAACAGTGACCAATTACTGCTAATTAACTAATAACTGTTAGTCATTTAAATGTTAAAAACAAAACAAAAAGTGACTCACCAGGTGCTGCGGCCTTCACACTAGGATGTGATGAGCAGCTATTTGCCGTGATGATCGAAGGGAATGCTATTCTGAGGTGAAAACAGAGAACATTATAGCACTCTTACTCCCTCAGCAGATATATTTGAGATACTGCATGCTCTTCTGCCAAGAGTCACCAACCACTGGTTATTTGACCACTGTGACTACCTATTAGAAGAAGGATTTACCTACTAATAGCACAGCTCACGGTCAAAAGACTGCAGTCTTCAGACACAACACTATTACTGACACATAATGAGCGCTAGATGCTTCTTCTTGGACAAAGTGAATAGTTTGTTTATAAGATCAACTTGTGCATTGGCCAGTGTGTCATTCATGTCCATTCTGATTGTGATTATTACATTACAATGTTTGTTGTCCAGCATAGTATTCTAATAATCATTCAGCAAAATGTTTTGATTATTTATTTATCTGGCATATATTCTGGAAGAGATCATGATCAATCTGACAGAGAATGGCAATATAATTTTTTTTTAGATTTTTAGATTTCTAATCTTTAGTCTTCTGTCTTAGAGAATTAATTAATTATAAGGAATGTCGAACACATTGCCAGTTAGACTGCATTTGGTCTTACGTGTAACCTGACTATCAGTTGGCTGACAATCATGTCCTTGTCCATGGTCATTCACAAAATTTGTACAGGCTAAGTAGGATAACATTTTCAGCTCACAATCTCACAATTTTCATTCTGAAATTATTGCATGCATGATATTTGAAAACATATTTTCATTTATTCTGAAGGTAGAAAGTAATTTAAGAACTGAAAATGGGTCCTGTAAAGCCACAAGTACCTACACAGGCTTTTAGTTTTATGACATTTATTCTTTACCACAGGCACTGTTATCCCTGAACCACCCTCACAGGCTGCTCCCATAATCAGCACTGGTGTTACAGTGCATTACAACTGCCTTGTGTGTGACCTGCTTGTGATTCTGTGCTGTTTGGCAGTCAGCATCCACTTCCTTGTCTGCCCTACACCCACACTTGGTTCTCACAAAAACATAAATAGTCCTTTTGAGTACAAATGGGTTCTACAGTGTGCCTCTAACTACTAAACACCCTGAACCCCATAAAGTCCATTTCTAAATCTTGCTCATTGATTAATTGACACCATGCATCAGGCTTTACACTTGCATTTGAATAAATCAGTTATCTACCACAACTAACAGATAAAACTGGTTTACCCCACCATCTATCATGAGTCTTAGCTGAAACCAATTCCACACATGTAATGGAAAATGTAATCACGGCTTGGAAATGAATAAAGAAAAGCCAAATTTAAATGTGTCCTAAAATAAATACAATGAAGATCTAAAATAAAAACAATGCCTACATATAGCGCATTTATATATATATAAAATGAAAATATAGTCTCCAATAAAAAGGGGCTGCATTTTTAACAATTATTGAAGCTGAATTACAGTTACAGTGTTTCTAGTAAAATATCACACCTGTCAAATGGCCGGTGCTCAGTGCTTCTAATATTAAAGATTAATTTAAATAATTGAATAATAAAATAACTTTTTAAACGTGTTACGCTTAACATGTCACAGTGCAAAATTTTAGCAACACTCCTCGGCCTCTCTTATACAGTAAAGATATTGTGTTAAGTTAAAATGCAGAGTGAGATGCCACCATAGATGTCACTGTTCCTGCATGCATGCGGTTGTGTGAATGTTAGCCAAATAAAGCAGTCAAATTTATTTATTTATTTTTTTGCCCTAAAGTGCTCACTGGAGATTCCCTCTGTGTATGTAGTTACTGTCGAAGATGCTTATGCCCTATATGGTGCCTCATTCCAAGATAAAATATGGCCTTAATAAAGAACCTTCAGGCAGAGTCAGATACTAGGTTGATGCTAGAGTTTATGAAAGATGGATTTGTTAAAACTACAACAAAGAGATGTTATTTGCTGGGCTTGAGGGCTTCTCATGTGCAGAGCTAATCTGTACCTGTGAGGTGGACATGCGTGAGGTATCTTGCCGTCCTGTCAAGTCTGACGAAGAGACGTTAACTGGAGCACCACGATGAAGCCTCATGCTCACCTTTCGTTCCCGATCTATACCGGCTACAGGACGTGGCGAGGACGTGTTTGCTGTGAAACCAGAGAACGGGATGTATAAGCAGACAAAGCTTCTCATATTTAACATAAAGCATCACAACATGGAAGTCATATTAAATAATTACAGGCCAACACACCTGTTAAAAACACACACTGGGTGTACATGCTTACCTGTGTGTGAGGTGGGAGTGAGGGGTGTAGGTGGAGCGCCGTCTTGTGTGCCACGGGGTCTCCCAGAAGCTGAAGGAATGCCACTAGCAGCAGGATTCCTGCTGTGCCTCAGCCTCTCCTCACGGTCTCTCCTCTCTCTCTCTGCCTCCTCTGCGGCACGATTAGCACCCTGTGGGGAAGAAAAATGAAGATAAACAAAGACTGTACAAGTGCTTGAACAACCATCCAGGAAATACATTAATCCAAAATATGCCTACGTAAATTTCAAGGCAGTGTCAAATTGATTAAATGAGTACTATAATTAACAAAAGTACAAAGTACTTACAAATTTGAGCATGTTCCAATCAAAGACATAGTCATATGAAAATCCCTGTCTGTGGAACAGGTTCCTGAAAAGCTGCCTGAGGTAGGAGTAGTCAGGCTTATCATCAAAACGTAACGAGCGGCAAAAGTTGAGGTATGTGGCAAATTCAGCTGAAAGAAGGCAAACGGACAAAAACACCTTGCTTTATTATTGCAAGTGTGAGGCACATCCACAGACACAGACAGTGTAACTGTGGCTAAATAATTCTCTGCCTACAACCAAACACAAATAACCTGGCTTTTCTTATATTTTTGATATAACTAAAATGGCTATATTCTTTAGGAGAATGAATTATAAAAATGTAATATATTTCTGGATATATGCATCAACAACAATACTCTTTCTCATTTACTCATATGCTTAAAAATACTCAGATAACTGCAATTAACACAACATGATACCAGCAACCATATTGTTTACTCTCTCACAATGTAATACATGCTGATTAAATGCCATAACATCTTAAACATAGAACTCAGTAAAAAGTCATAGCAGCTCACAGCAGCACCCTATATTACCATCTAAATAAAATGTTCCAAGCAAAACCTGGGAAAGAAAAAGCATAGTGACATTTATTAACATCTTGCTACTGACTGACCACCGGAGGAGTCAGGGTGTGTTCAGGCCTGTCGTGTGGTCAGACTTGTTTTGTTCACTCATTGGTGCTCTGTTACGCCCAAATAAGCATTTTTAAACAAATTCTGTTACAGTTCATTTGAAGTATGAGCACAAAAAGATCCAAAGGCATCTAAACAAACCATTACAGTGTACCTTCTCTGGTATATGCATTAGAGGAATTTCTGCTGGTGTTGTGGTTCTTTATCCATTTTACCACCTGTTGCTGTTTTCAGTTGGCAAAAATACCACCAGGTATACACAACCCCAAGAAGTGCATTAAGCTTAGCGTGGTGCATCATTCTGATGACTAGTTCGCAAAGTATACGTTGTATGTGCCCCATGCAACAATTAAAAAATAAATAAAAAATCAGTTTGATAGTAAAACCGAGTGTGAACGCTAAGCAAACCAGGACTAAAATATAACAATGCATAATTTTCTTGTTTGGTCAGAACCAAGGTAACAGAACCTCACTAGCGGTTCTTCGTATTCCTATATATTTAGTAGGTTTTAAAGCAAATGAGTTGATGTGAGATAGCGTACATGCGCAAGACACACAAAAAATAAAGTTAGTTGGTTTCCTGAAAATAAGTTAATTTCTTGTAATCTTGCTGCCGATATCTTATCTATGTGGTTAAATAGTGTTTTTTAATAATACTGTATTATTTAATTACTTAGAAATTATATAATACATACTACTAAAACATGTTAGGAAGATATAAAAATGTAATAAAAATGTCTCAGTATTGATCAAAATGAAGTCAAACCTGCACCTAGCTACAGAAATGAGGTTTAGGGTCTATATAAAGCCATGTAGTTTTAATATGCATAGATGTCACTAATACACATTTTATATAACACTAAACCAATTCAATCCTTTCAAACAAAAGAAAGCTGTATGCTCTATAGCTGTTTGTTTACAGGATGACAAGAACATGATTTCTTTAGTTCTCAGTAATCCGCTGCAGTGTTTTAGAATCTAAAACCTTTGAGAACAGGCACAACTCAGAGCAGAGGAAAGAAAAACTAGCACAGGTACATACAGGGATAGCCCTTGCAGAGCACTTCAATAGGCGTGGACATTTTCTTCTCGCTGATGCGTTCATATTTCTGTCTCTTGGTGGCAGCTTTCAGGCCTTGCCATGGCAGTGAACCCAGGTTAAAATACATCAAGACATATCCCAAAGACTCCAGGTCATCACGCCGAGACTGCTCTGTAGATACACACGCAGATAAACACACTGGTGTAAGCATGCAGGGTGGAAGGGCAAGTTCTGGGTAAAGCTTTCAAATATAAACAAGAATTCTTGTCTAGAAGAATTCTCATGAGACGAAAACCCACTTGTATATAAAACCCAAGAAACACGAGAGAAGCTAATTGGCATCAGTGCAAATATAACTGATCTAAACTTTATCATCTTTACCTATGCCCAGATGGGTGTTGATAGAAGCATAGCGAGCAGTGCCAGTCAGGTTCTTGTTCTCTCTGTACGGAATGTGCTGGTGGGTGCGAGCGTCTCTGTACTTCTTGGCTAGACCGAAGTCAATGATGTAAACCAGGTTCCCTTTCTTTCCTAGACCCATCAGGAAATTGTCAGGCTTCACGTCTCTGTGGATGAAGTTCTTTGAGTGGATGTACTCTATGCGACTGATCTGTAGGGATGACAGAAAACATGTTGCACATGCAGTAACTTGGAAACAGCATCATGCAGAAACAACAAAAAGATGATCTCAATATGCAACGGCAAATATGATTTTTGGGCCAACTGCCCCATTACAAAAACTGCTGCTTCATAATCACACAAACATTTAGAACCTAATATTTCTTTATTACAGTTATGATGTGGATTTTTTTCAAGTCATTCTTATTCTGCAAGATTCCATAATGCCACAGTTCATTTCTGGGCTGATGCCGTCACAGAGACAGAGACTATGTTAAGACTATGTTAAGTCTCTGCACATGTTGATATTAATTATTAAAAAAATATTTTAAAAATTCAAGACGAATTACCAAGATGGTTGCATGCTCATGTTCTCAAAGGCCAATCAGTTATAATCACTAAAATGATACAGACTATCTGTTCGTAACAAACTCAAGTTAATCTTCAGTTCTTCTATTCACCAACACAAGAACAACCTCCCCTCCTTCCTATCCTCCTTTACTGCTGCTCTAGGGTGCGTCTCTCACCATCTGATCAGCAAGTAGCAGA
The DNA here is from genome assembly GCA_028564905.1 of Leptodoras praelongus. Lineage (NCBI taxonomy): Eukaryota > Metazoa > Chordata > Actinopteri > Siluriformes > Doradidae > Leptodoras > Leptodoras praelongus. The sequence continues at coordinate 10,191,521 of JAOTRJ010000055.1, forward strand.
ACAGTCTTAAGGCTGAATTTTCTGGAGCAGAAGTTAAAAAGATCCTCCAGACTGGGTCCCAGCAGCTCCATGACCATCACATTATAGTCCCCCTCTGCACCGCACCACTTTATGGTAGGGATACCAACTGCCAAATAACAGTACCAATTAGAATAATAATACAAGCTTCAGTTTAGGACATATTCATTTCAAGACAAAAACGTAATTAAGTAAAATGACCCAAAACTCAACCAGTCTTAAAGATGTCAAATTTTCAGAAACTTCCATATATATATATACATTTTTTTTTAGTGTAAGTGTGAATAGTACCTCCTCCCTGCATCATCTTGTAGATCTTGCTCTCGATGTGAAGTTGAGGATGCTTCGTTTTTACACATTCTAACTTGATGGCCACTTCCTCCCTAACTGAAATGTCAGTGCCTGAAATAAGATAAGAAAACAGAGAGAAGAGAGAAAACAGGTCAGAGCATGTAGCCTTTATAGCTGAGGAGATTGTAAACGTTCCACTCAGTATGACACGAGTCTACCTGGATAATTAAACCTGGAGCCATGCCCCAATATTTAGGCAGTGTCAGTTCTGTAGACAGTACAAGACTATTTGGCTGATGAGTACAAGGACTTCTGATGACTGATAAAAGCTTTGACTTACATCGTTTATAAACTGCACGATAAGCACAATTTATAGGAGCATTTTTCTGAATAAAACCATGCTGTAAATCCTATGATGGAGTCTTTTCAAATTTGAAAAAGCCAACTAGTTATAATGTTTTAGAGGGACTAAAAACACTCACCTTTACCCATACGTAATAAGCAACATAGTTTAGATTTTAGTACATTTTTCTACTTTCTTCTAGTTTCCATTGGTTCTCGTTCTCAGTATTAAAAAATGGTTTAAGCAGCAGGGATCCTGAGGCTCACACCCCTAGCCTGTCTAAGATAATGACAATATAACAAAGCTAAATTTTTGTTTACACTTTATTGCTTCCGTTTTTATTGCTATATATATATATTTATTTATATTTGTATTGCTACCATCTTTATGTTTAAAATTGAGATAGATTTGAAGTAATATTACTTTAAAATGTGATTGTAAAATGTGAATGTGTGAACTTATCCCATCTCAATCAATCAGGACTCACCTGAAACCATTTATTGGAGGGCTGTGCATTCGCAAGTCACACTTTCCCATAAGCCTACCAAATACACTTCAGTAAAATAAAATGACCCCAAATGATGTGTCTTTTCATTAGCTCATGATCAAAATTAGGGATCTATTTATAGGTCTGATATATTAACCAGTCAAACCAGTAAAGCAAACATGTATCCAAGTGAAACTTCCAAAATTTTTGGAATTATTATCTGCTAATGAAGCATTTACCTCATAGGACACGATCTCAAACAGGGATTGTTGTCAGGCACAATAAGGACATTGTAACAGAAAAATCAAACGTTTACACCACAGATCTGTAGAGCTCACTTCTGAATTCTTTTGACACCAAATCAAAGACCTGTTACGCAGGGTGTACACTGAAAGTGGGTGTTTCAAATGCAAACAACGCTTCAGCGTCAAGAAGATAAACAAGTCCTGACAATCACCTCCTGCCTTTACTAGGAGCTTCAGTTTCAGGTCAGAATTGGTAATGACGAACATGCTTGGTCAGATCCTTTTGAATAGACACAGATTTAAGTGAAAGCATTCTGCTCGTACATTGCTGAGATAGTGAGCAGGTCAAGACCTATCCTCATCTGAGAGCAATGTAAATAGTGTAGTGTTATCTGGCTTTAATAGAGCTTCAGAGACACTGTAAAGACTACGAATAATCCAAAATCAAATTACACAGACAGAGTCGAAATTAAAACCTAACATACAAAGGCACAATGACATACAGAACATTCAAACCATATGGCTTGAACGCAGGTGGATTATGTAAGCTGTATCATACTGAAGCACTGCTACAAGAAGGTGCAAATCCTGAGAAAATGGAACAGAGGAATTGCTTTCCCTCACCTGTAATCCTCACTAGTGCCCAGAGACACATGTGAGAAACCTGTTGGGAAACAGCCCTAACACGATGACTAGTTTCGCACAAAGCTTTCATTGACTGTATAATAAAATCTAATAAATGAAAAAATGCCTAAACACTATAAAGCAAAGTGAAGAGTAATAAATTAAGGAAGTTAATATTCGCTGTGCCTTTTTCTTAAACAGTGTTCCCAAGTACAATTTGTGCAGCTTTACAAGGTAATTAGCTTTTACGTTTTACTGAGAATCTGTCACAGCTCTTCTGGAGACTTTGACTGTCACACTTAAGTCTTTTATTTGCATGCAAAACCCAGCAGCCTTCATTATGGTTTTTGCCTGAAAAGTGGACTGTCATGTAATGTGTTGGTTTCCTTCCTGACATACAAGCATTTTTGTAAAAATAAAAGTAAGATTTGGAAATATAAAATCTTTTTCTACTGACTCAATAACGCAGAACTCAAAAACACAAAACATCAATAACAAACAAACAAGCCTTTCAAACGGTACTGTTTATCTAAATGTTTACCAAATAATCAGCCTAGAAAGGTGTGTGACATGAATAGTCAACAAAACTCTTGCTTGTAGAGGTCACTACAAACTTTTTATCAGTATTCATTAAAAACTACCATTCACAGATTCCTGTCTGGTTCAGTTTAAAACTTTTAAACTGGTATCTACTGCTTCTCAGGCCCCAGTTTTCTGTTTCACTCCAAATCCCTCTGCGTACTGAAGGCAGGGTCAGCCGAGCTACAGGAGGAAAAAGAAAAACCCTCGCAGTAAACAGATCACAGGCTATACAGAAAGTGCGTTTCTTAGCTGTTTAATAACTCAGCACCACCAAATGATGCCAGCAATTACATAACATACATATGATCATGAGGCACTGTAATATAATTGAATAGTGGTGTAATCAAATCAGCTGATATGATCAACTGATCTGGAGCCAGACATGAAAGATCAGGTCAAGATCAAATCAGTCATGAGCAGGTTAGGATCAAATAAATTACAAACCAGCTGATCTGTGGGTCAGTTTATAAGGAAAACTGAACGAACTTGGCTCTGAGCTCGAAAACTGCACTGTCTCACTGATGACATTCGAGGAGACACAGGAAACACAACACGGCTTAAACACACATGAACGCAGTAAAGCCTGAGAACGATTAATGAGAAAGCTGTTAAGGCTGTTTAAGAGCTCATTTATTCAGATGTTATGTACGAAAACACAACTTCATGGCCAAGCTGATGAGAGATTCAAACCTCCAAAGCTATCATTTATGTCACACATATTGAAATGTCACGTCAATAATCTAAACCAAGCAAATGTTAACTTTAAATGTTTGCTCGGGACAAACAACTCGGAGGTTGTAGCTTTGCTAAACACAAACACACACAGCTATCCATTACCTTCCGTTAAACTAGCCAGGCATTTCGTCCTTAACCAGAACGAAGGGAGCTTAATGTCATATTTTCAAGTAAACGTCAAAATGTACTTTAATACTTTACTCACCCAAATAAATGTCACCGAAAGATCCACTTCCAATTTTCCTGCCCAGTCTGTATCTGTTTCCCACACGAAGATCCATAGCTGTGGTGACAATTGCCTACTAACTAGCAGAACAGCTATTTTATTTAACTATTCCCAAACCAAGTATCAAAACCCTTCACCGAACTAAAACCCGTTTTCAATATAAAACACCTTCAATCTTCCTCTTTCTCTCTGTTTTTCTAATATCAACTTTACGCCACTCCAACCCTCCCGGATCCCTGAGAAGAATTCGGATCCTTTCGCCGGACTTCAGTTTTCACCATCACTTTTCTAACGTAAGAGCGAATAAAACGCCACAATATTCGACCCGAACGGAAGCTTAAAGACTGTAGTTTATGCTCTTCTAGGTTTCATGTCCATTTTCTCTTTCTGGTAAGAAGATGGAAATGGATTTTATCGCTCGACCCAGTCGCTGCTCCGGCTCTCCAGTTGTCATAGGCCTTCCATCCTCACAGAGGAACGCAAACGTAATGTGGTGATGTCACTTCCTGTAGCTGCGACTCATCCAAACCGGAACTGTAAACGTTAGTCATTTGTTTGAAATGTATCTGGATCACTACGTGTAATCAAATATGACAAAAAATATGACACATAAAATAAGCATGCAATAAAAATAGCAGTCGGATTAAAAAGGAATTAGTCTTGTAAGAAATCTCTGTAAAAAGCCATCATTTTGTAGATATAATTTTATAATAAATAAACCCTAAGGATATTAAAATTACATTATGTTTTTATAAATATAGTTGTGTTACAGTTGCTGCTTTAATTTCTGGTGTTTACAGTAAAGCATAATAATCTGAACTCTATTTTAAGAAATGCACTCTAAAAACAGGAAAAGGAATTACCTAATGAACAATGTTTCAAATGTACATTTCAACACAGTGTAACAGGTTTATTTGATACTGTGGGTGTAATATACACTATATGCTCAAATGTTTGTGGACACACATGCTTGTTGAACATCCCATTCTAGATTTAAACCCCCCTTTGTTGTTATATTAACACCCACTCTTACGTGAAGGCTTTCCTTGAGATGCCTGTTTAGCTGCAAGAGCTTTAGTGAGGTTTGTGGATCCCAGTAAACTCCAAAGATGTTCAGTGGAGTGGAGGTCAGGGATCTTTGCAGGCCACTTGCATTCTTCCACTCTGGCCTTGGCAAGCCATGACTTCATAGAGCTCGCTTTGTGCACAGGTGCGCTGTCATGCTGGAACATGTTCAATTGGTTCCAATGAAGGGAAACTCTAATGCTACAACATACAAAAACATCCTACACAATTACAGGCTTCAAACTTTAGGCATCTGTTTGGGGAAGAACCACATATAGATGTGATGGTCAGGTGTCCACAAACATTAAGCCATAGAGTTTTTATTACAGTCTCCTCCACAATTTTTGGCACCAGGAAAGATGAGCAAAAAGGATTATAAGAAATTCTTGGTGAGATAGCTTAATCTCACAATGAAAATTGAGAAAAAGAAAAATCCAACATTTCATGGAAGTAAATTTATTCTGAGGGAAAAAATAAACAAATTATTCTTTTTTAACAAAACCACATATGCTATAATTGTTGGCACCCCTGCATTTAATTCTTTGTACAATCTCCATTTGCCAATAAAACAGCACTTATTCTCCTCGTATAACATAAGGTTGGAGGCAGGGAATACTAATGCAGAACAGGGAATTTGAGGCCTTTCCTCTTTACAGAATCTCGCCAGATGGTTAAGGGCCCTAGGTCCTGTACTGTACTTGGTATGCCATTTACCCTAACAAGGTTCCCAAGGCCTTTGGAGGAAAAACAGCCCTACAACATTAGAGACACTGCACCATACTTAACAGTGGGCATCAGGTTCTTTTCAGTGTAGTCATCCAGCTTTTTACCCTAAAGCCACCCTAAGTATTTGTTGCAAATGCAAACTTCAGGTTTGCTAAACTTGCACTTGCAAGTTGTGGTTAGATGACAGGAAAAACTTTTTCCTTGCATGCCTTCTAAATAATCTGTTGGCATGGAGGTAGCATCTGATGTTACTTTTGGACACTTGGTGAGCCCAAGATGCTACTTTTTTTCTGTAAATTTCCAACAGTGACATCCTGTTTGTCACAGTTCCACTTGATTGGAACATTTTAATTCAATCAACACACGTTTCCCTTGTTTGTGTGCGTTCTTGTCTTTTGTATGTTCAAGAATGACTAAGAAAATTTGACCTCTGTCAGCTCATACATATAGCCCAGTGAAACAGGAAGTCACGGATTACAGCTTGAAAGTAAAATATAAATTAAAAAAATGCTTCAGTTACATGTTGTTTGTAAGAATTTGTAGGGACACCAATAATTGTGACATGTGGTTTTGATAAAGGTAATTATTTCTTGGTGAGGGATTTTTTTCCTCAGTATAAATTTACTTTCGTTAAAGGTTGACTTTTTTCTTTTTTTTTTCAGTGTCAGATTAGGCTAATTTCTTATAACCCATTTTACTCATCTTTACCAGGGGTGCCAATAACTGTGGAGAAATCTGTAATATATAGTGATGTGCCTAATATCTGAATAGTTGGATTAAATAGTTGGATAAATAATAATAATAATAATAATAGAGGGGCTCTCTGAGTGTAGAAAACTTGAAAAGCGTGAGAACCCAGACTGAAATGAAAAGCAGGCAACATTTCCATCGAATCCCGGGCCTGTTCTAGTGAATATGAGCTGTTAGACATATGGTACTACTTGCTCAAGTCAGCAGCACGTGTGGAGCCCCACAGCGCCGCGCCCACCAACTCGCTGAGAGCTAAACAATGTTCTTATTGGTCTCACAAGAGCCAATCAGGAGGCTGACCCCGCCTCCAGTGTTCCTGCTTATTGCGTAATAGGAAACGCACGTGTTCTCCAACGCGCTGGTCAAGACGTTTCATATAAACAAGCTGAGGACTGTTTTTCCTTCTAAGGCAACTCAAGCAGCAATTTGACCTGCGTTTATTGCAATGCAGATTTAATGACAATTGAGGAGTTTTTTTCTTTGTTGTACTATTGTGGTACTTGATTAAACAAGCTGCCTGATTAAAGAAGAAGATAACATTGCTATATCTATAAACACCTAGGCTAACAGGATTAGGTATTAGGCTTCAGAGATACAGATAAATACCTAATCAAATGATCATCTTATAATATGGTCACCATCACAGGGCTGGAGAGAAAAAAACTGCATATCCTGCATAATAATATTCATTACCCTGTATACTAATACTAATACTGCTATTTATTTATTTGTTTGTTTACCAAGTTGCTAAATTTCAGAATAAAATGTCTTAAAGTAATACAGCACGGTTGCCAGTGCAGTAACACGTTATAAGAATTTGTACTATGTAAGGTGTATGCTGATTTACAAAAGATATAAAGTCATGGAAATAGTCATGGTATAGTCATAGCTCTCTGTGTCTCGTCATCGCACATCCCACCACAAGATGATTATCATGATGATGCACGAAGCAGAAGAGTAGAGGAAGTAGACTGTTTATTCAATTGTGTGATGAAAGTAGACAAATGCATGCAGCTCCTGCACACACGATTACACTCTCTGTCTCCAGTGCTTGAGGATGTACATGGTTGAAGACTAAACATGGTAAACAGAGCTGTTTGTGCTTGAGTTCACACTGTAGTGAGGTATTGAAACATTTAAATCTGCCCTGCATGCTAAAAAGGCCAATGCACCATATGTATCAAATAGTGATTCACACATACATGTACTAGAAATAGTGAAAATATTCGTGTCAAGTATTTGCAAGTACTAGTGATTGAGGAAATAGTTTTCAAATTCTCTGATGACATCTAGTGGCTGATAAAGGTAATGAAAACAAATTCATTATTAGTAAAGAGACCAGTTTGCAATCCTATATTTCCCAAAGGGTTCTTTTAATGATGAGAATTTGGCAAATCTTTGGCAACCAAGACCCCACCCACATAAATTAAATAAATCCAGTTATATACAGTCCTGTGCAAAAGTCACCCTATTGTTTTTAGGTACAGTACAGGCCAAAACTTTGGACACACCTTCTCAATCAATGCGTTTTCTTTATTTTCATGACTATTTACATTGTAGATTCTCACTGAAGGCAT
>JAOTRJ010000055.1:10246351-10271072 GCA_028564905.1 Leptodoras praelongus
TTGTGGTCTAAAATGACAGGTGTTTCAGTTTCATTGTCTAACCCCTGTATATATATATATATATATATATATATACATATATATATATATATATATATACATACACACACACACACACACACATATTGTATAACTAAATTAAAAGTGCATTGATGACATTTGTAGCAGCAATACAGGGGTGTTCATGTTTGTTACATTTCATGTCTGAGGAGTAAAAATGCGGCTGAAACATTGCTCTTGCCAGTTGGTGTCAGTTTCTGTTGCATGTTATCAATCCGGATTCTTTCACTATAGCATTATTGCATTGCAAAACATTTCAAACAAATTGTAGCTCTCCGAAAAAAAATGACCTTTACTAATCTTTACTTTGTGAAACTGGTGACTATTGTAAAACTTTTGTCACTATAATTAGAAAAAATTAGATTACAGAAATGATGCTGCCATTTTGTACTGGCCCTTGGCCCATGGTGCCATTTTACAAATGACTGCATTAACAGAGCCAATTAGACGGCCAATCTTTTAATGGTTCGCTGCAGCATCCTTGCAAAATGAAGACTTCCATCATGACAATCTGCAAGCTTACACATTCATTCTGATGCCAGCAAACTGTCCTCTAAGCGCTCGTCTTTTTTTCAGCACTATTTAGCCTCACACGCTAAATACTGGATCACACAAATGGCTAATGGAGTTATGATTGAGTAATAATACAGTATGATGCATATAATTCTGTTTAATATAGACAAAATGCCTATACTGAAAATGAGTGTTTTTTTTTAGGAAGAACCACTGAAATAACAATGAAGTAAATTTTTGAACATTTCTGCATAGTTATCATTCAGTAGCATTCTGGAAGTGACCTAGAGGAAAGTAACATATCGTTCAGAATGATTCAAATGTTAAATATTTACCATTTACTAATATCCAAAATAAGGAGTACTTATTTACGTGTGCATCAGGGTAACGTGGGCATGCAGATAGTGGGTGTGGTGCAGGTGATTTACAAAGAATAATCCTGTGAATTACATCATATGCAAAGTAGAGGGCGGAAACATTATGCAAATGAAGTTTCTTGCGTGTGTTAAATATTTCTGGCAGCCTCAGTGAGCTCAGATCTCCCTAAGATTCCTGAAAGACTAACCTGAATGTAAAGCTCAAGTGTAGCACTAAGGACAAGTGAGACAGATCAAAAGAAAAAAAAAAATTCAAATATGTTATGAATAATTGAATAAACGTGTGTAAGTTAGGAAGGTATTCGTAAAAGAAAACCTTTTCAAAGACTCTGTTTAAATGCTGCTGGCATTGTAAATATTATAAGCTCGTGTCTCAGCACACTGAACATAGTAATTTGCGCACACAATCGCCATTGCCGATGTGACTTTCAGGGTTGGTAAACTACACTGTCGCTGCCAAATGAATTCATTTACATTTTGCACTTTAATTGAGTAGGAACACCCCCTTATTAAGTCTAATACACACAGTGAACAAAACATTATGCTCATGTGAAAGACACAATTCTTTGTAGAACATGTTAAAGTTCATATTTCGTTTTTGGGCAGAAGCATGCCTTTTGTACATCTGGACCTATGTGTGTGAATGAAAAAGAAAATTGAATTGAATTGAATTTCTATTCTGTTGTGTGTAATAGTTGTTAAAATGAAAGTGGAGTCTTAAATCAGTCTTTAATTGAAATGAAAATGAAACCCATGTCAGAGGGCAGCTTTAATATAAACACATTTAAATAGCCCAGCTGCACAGCACAGAGTTATTCCTATAACACATTTAGACATAATCAGTTCTTTTTTTCTCTTTGGGGAAAAAAAAGTATAAAGAAAAATGATTGAACATTTTAGCTAGTTATATAAAAACTCACAATGGAATATGTGTAGGATTATAACATTAGATTATAAAAGGAAGAATACATTGTTTGCTTTGTTTGCCAAGTTTGAAGTACTACAGCAGAGTTATGCGTTCTTAAATATGCTAATACATCTATTGTTACAGACAAGTATACATCTTATCAATCTAGGCTTGACCGTTTTAGAAAATGGCTATATACATAGATGAATAAAAAAAAAATACAACAACAACATCAAGAAGAAGAAATACAAGAAACGGTTTAAAACGGATAAAGTGCAAGCATGGATGTGGAACATGGGATTTCAGTGTTATTTACAGCATATGCTAGCAGTCATTTTGGTAACTAGCCTTGTATTCCATTCCCACAGAGAAAGAGTCTTATCTAAGACAGGATAGCTTGGAGACAATGTGTTTTGAGGTACCATCCAAAAAAAAAAGCATTTGTTCTATTGTAAAGCAAATACGACTCACATTTAATTTGTCAAAAATGAAAACCGGCAGGAAAATGCCTGCTGTGCGTTGAGGTGCTTGGTTTAGTCTTTAGCTCTTTTCTCTTACTGTATAATGATTTTGTTGATGAATCAGTATGCTGTATTTATTTTTTTTTAAACATTTAACAATGATAGATGTGTTAATAATTGAGCTTGATGTCACCATCATTATCTTAGCAGTGTTCATAAGAAACTGATTAAATATTTAACCAGTATTATAGTAGTAAGGAAAGGGTTGGGCTCAACCGAAAACTTTAATACATATTCATATGAATACAAAAAACAGATTTTTTTTTAAAAAGGAAGATGACAAATCTCATAGGGGTGGATAGCTGGGGTGGATCTGAAGAGGAAGCTTATATAAGTGAAATATTTGTATGTTGTACGGTAGGTTTTTTGTACGAAGGGGCGAAGCACAGCTTCCAATCACTGTTTTACAATGGGCTGCATGTGATTTCAGTCTAGCAGGAAAATGGTGTGTCTGAAGCCACAACTGCTATGGTAATAGAACGAGCCAAACAGCAGCACGATGCGCAGAGTAAGCCTGGTGTATCTTCAAATGAGATCAGTGGTTATTGACTCAATGGTGTTATCTTTAATCTGTGGAGTAAATTGCTTTGGATGCTGCCCCTCTGTCCTGAATCTTTTCTCCCTTTCTTCTGTAACTCCCACCTTTCTATTCCTTTTGAAGTGAGCAGGCAGCTATTTACTGGGCAGGGCGTCTGTCTGTGTATGGGGATGTGAGCTGCTTCTGAGCCTCAGGGACATGATCAACACCCTGAACAACTTGGAAATGATAGAGGCCCTATTGCACAGAAAGGATTATTGGCATCTCCCACTCGTTCTCTCTCTTACACTCTCTCTCTCTCATGGTATGTTCTCTAAAGGCCTAGCATGTCTTATCACTGGCTTTCTTCAAAGTGCTAGGTCTGAGCATAATGCCACCTTGAGAGAGAGATTCTCACCTGTGAACTTCTCCACTGGGAGGAAGAATGGCACTGAATGGGAGATTCAAAAAGGAACACTACTAGAATGCTTGAACATACCCATGTTTAAGGGTATGCATGTGTAAAATCAGGAAAGCAGACAACAAACCAAATATCGTTCAAGGGTAACAACCACTCTCTTGGGGTGATTCAATCTAAGATAGTGTGACATGGTTAACATATGGATGTTACCTGAGAGGGGGTACAGACCATGTCTGATAAGGTTCGATTGATTTTCTCAAAACCCAGCACGTTCATCTTACTCTCCTTTCCTCTTTGAAAGAACTCTTAAATCTTTGTTGTCTTATTAAGGATTCTGAAGCCACCTATACATTTTTGGCCAGCTAATAATGTTCCAGAAATATACAACTTGGTAGGATACACCAAGCGCTTAACAAGTACCTCAACAACAATCAATAGCTGAACATGTTGCTCAGTACCCTATGGTGCTTCATCTCTGCAAAATGTACAGAATCTCCAGGGAAAGGGAAGCCTCCTTGTTTCTCATTTTAAACTTAGTTGGCACTTTTTTTTTTTTTTTTACAGTTTTTATCGCGTTATTGTATTTCAGCATCTCATTGCAAGAATGACCTTTAAGAAGGAGTGTGTGCCACAACTGCAATGAATATTTCAACAGAACATTGCTCTGCCTTCACTGTCTTTATTTAAGCTGCAATGGGATTTCAAGATTTTATCAGCTAGAGGGTGCAACAGACCATGTAGTACCAAAGTGCTCTCCCTGTGTGGTATTAATACTGTATGTTTATTTACCAAATGATATAAGAGTTGGAGATTATAGCAGTTATTAAATGCACACTTGTACTGGGAAGTCTTTCTCAGAGCACTTGATCATTAATGTAAGAGCCGTGTTCCCTTTAAAGAGATTTTATATTTTATAGAGTCCCGTTTTGTTCTGTTTCGGTTTGAAAATAATTAGGTCTAATTAAGTTTAAGTTTCTTGCGTTATGTTATCTAGGCTGAGAAAACCTTTTTTTGTTGATTACTTGAGAATGTCGACATCTTTCATGAGAAATTAACAAGGAAAAAAAACTGCATTTACTATTGAATATTGAAATATTATGCTGGTCTGTAGCAATGGAATACGTTCAGGGTTAACAGTATTTAATTTCTGCACAGGAACACTGTAAAATTTCACATTAACATCAGCATGAGTTTGGAAGAAGGGTTTAATAAAAATAATAATAAAAAAAAAACTGTCATGAAGGCATTGTTTTGGTTCCTGGAAGGTGAGGAGAGAGCTGTGCCAATGAGCATTTTTAAGTAAAAGAGAAAACGAAATATTATAACAGATGCACAAAATGCAGCAGAAGGGCAGCTTAGCTACTGTTCCATAAGGAGGAGCTTTTGAAACAAATCCCTTCAAAATTTCAATTTCCCCCCGAAATTGCTTTAGAAAATGGTTAAAATTAATTGGAAGGGTGCACTAACTCTGATAGTCTGGAAACATTTTCAAGTGGAAAAGCCATTGTGACATATTCATACTCTATATATCATTCTTACCAAACCACAATTTGAACACTTGTGATACAACCAGATGGCTTCTGTTTTTGTATCAGTCAAGCAAGAGTGGAGAATTAAGTATGCTTGTGTTTCTGGTCGGATAGCTGCTTTGCACATGTTGCTTACTGCAGTGCCACTGTGTAATACACATAAAGTGGGTGCAAGGCCCTCTCATTTCACTCCCTCATAACATAAATCAGCTGAGCTCATGCCCATAAATCTAAGGCCAGACTAAATGAGAAAGCTCATTGAACAGCACCTCTCCTCCCCACAAGCTGTCAGTGAGCCCCTCCTGCCTTGGCTCACGCATTTCAATACAAACAAAACAGATTCCAACTCAATACAACAGTGACACACACACACATAAACACCAAAGCAAACAGGAGAAAACTGCACAAATGTTAAGAGGTTTGACTTGAAAGGGTGTTCAAGGTGGGCTCGGTGGTAACCTGGAAGCATTTTGTTCTATTTACTTTCCCAGGAAAGGAGAAGGTGGCTTGTTTGCATTTTTGTTTGCTTTTTGTTTTGTCTGGGGATGAATTTTCTGTCTTTAGTATGGAGTGAAGCGACTGTACCCTCCTCTGTATAGGCTAGCCTGCAACATCAAAGATGAAAAAAAAAAGGTTCCAATCAATGTAAAGTATTTGGGTTCTGTTTTCTTCCGTTTCCTCTTCCTTTTCCTACTAAATCTTCTATTTGCTTTGCAGTGGCAGGTCTAATTCCATGGCTAATGGAAGCTCTTAAAGTTAAACCAGGTAGCGACTAAACTAGTTCACACACAATCTGCAGTTAAAGCATATATCTTATTACATTTCAGAAAAAAACATTAAGAGCACTAAATGATTTATAGCTTATATAAACTTGATTAAAACCCCTTATCTTGGCCTAACAACTCTCTTCAAACCCACAGAGAGCAAAAAGGAGATGGTTCTCTTTAAAGGCTCAATATAGTTGTCCTGCCCAGAGGATAGTTTCTGTAGTCCTCAGGTTTATTTGATCAGAGATATCCTGGGGTATAGTAAGCACTTTCTCACTGCTGTGTTTTATCTGGACCCAGTGCATTAACATCAAAGTCTCCTTCTACAGCCTTTATAAAAGAAGCACACATGCCTCAAACTTGGTCTGAAATCTCATCAGTTCTGCTCTCAGAGACTAAGATAGAACTAACTTAATTTACCCTCTTTGGGACTCATTATTAAAGTTATTTTTACTTGAGATTTGAGATTAATTTCCCTGGCTGGAGAGTCAGTGTTAGTTCCTATCAAACCCTTTAGTCGCTACCAGTTTTGTCCTGTACACCAGTCCGAGCTGTAAAGACCTACCATTGCCCCATATCCAGCTCCAAATATGCTGATTTGTTATGCTCTAGACCAACAAATTATGGTCATGAGAAAGAGAGGAAGAGGAAGAAGGAAGGAAAAAAATCAACACAGGCCACAGTTTTAATTAAGTAAATGAAGAGGAAAAAATGGTCTTAATTAATGAAAGCTTTTAGCTAGCAGCTGCACTGGGGAATAATACTGTTTTGAGAATCACACGCATGTCGGCTTGGTAAATTTCAGCCATTTGTCTTAGGCAGAGTGTTTGTCCAATAAGCCCCATGGGCATGGGAAGGTGAATGCAATGAAATCTTTTTGGTCTTTCCTGCTCTCTATATCTTTTGCTATTCTTTAATATCCCTTGGCACGCTGCTGCACGCGCTTGATGGTCATAAATCTTTGGATATATCCCTACCCACAACACTAAAAACAAATAAAAACCCAACAAAAACATTGTACAACTGTTTCATTTGCATGGATAGGAGTTTTAGAATTTTTTTTTGTTCATCTTTGATGTTAGCTGCAAAAGCTAGCTAAAAACAAACATTAAAAGAACAACTATCCTCACAACAGTTTGAGTGTTCTCATATGGAAAGTGAAATGGGTTTCAACTTAACTCTCAAATCAGACTGAATGAAGCAAGTTCAGGTCAATATTGACTTTGAGACAGAACATCCCCTTTTCAGTTACTAGGGAACTGAGATTCAATATTGTATTATTCTGGACAAATTGATACATAAGAGAAGAGAAGAGGCGAGTGAAATATTCTCTGTTGTCATGTTCGTAGGCTGGGTTTGCCGTCACAACACAGAATCCACAACCACCCCAACTTCATACTTTTATTACTTATGTCTACATTCAATCTAGGGTTGTGAGAGTCCACTTTGAAACTTTGTGGATGAAGTTAGGAGTATTTGTGTCTGTGCTATACCACTTTCATGGATTGGAAAGCAAGACTTACCATAGTGCCCACACTGTACGTGGCTGCAGGTCCAATCGTGTGGTGATAAGGGTCTGCTGTTGCATAGACTCTGCCATAGCTGTATAAAAAGAGGAGAACATGGAGGTGTCCATTAATATTTCAAGACGTGGATTAGTTTTTTTTTTTTTTTTTAAAGTCACATTATTCCATTCTCTTTTTATCTTTAGTGAAAATACTACTGTCAACCTGATTAAAAACGGTATAGTATAAGGTAAGAAAACATGTTTCCAGTCATTGGTGTTTAGGTGAAAAAGTAAAAGTTACATTAATTTGGAGTGGGACATGTGAAAGGAGAAAATGAATAAAAAGAACAGGAGGGAAGCTGGAAGAGTGAGTGTGCTTAAGATATATTTTGTGTATGTGTATGTGTGTGTAGCTCTTTTCATTCTGGCCATGCTCCTTTGCTATGCCTTGTTTGCCCAGCCTGCACTGGGGATGGCTGTTTCTCTAACTCTTTTCATTGTTGGCGGGTTGGAACTAATTCCTCCAAGATGGGCCTCACTTGTTCACTTATTTATTTATTTACTTCCAACACTTCCCTTCTTCATTTGTTTACTTTTCCCCAACATGCGCTTGCAAATGAGGGCCTGTGGGGAGCAGATAAGCCAGTGCAAGGCCAGGGCTAAGGGCAGGGACTGAGAGAGGAGAAAAGAGTAGACGGGGGGGAAATCCTCAGCCCAGACATGGCTATTTCACATGGCAATGCTATCGGATCTGACCAGGTTTTTGTCACGCAGGATTTTCAGTGTCTGTGTGTGGTTCACCCGGGAATCCCCATGTCAATACGGAGTCTGGCCTTTCTCAATAAATTAGTTACTCTGTAAAATATCAGCAGGTAAATCACTAAAGCGCCGCACCAAAATGCAGAGCATATTCATTTATCATTTCACAAACTAAATTATTTATTTAAGAAAATAATTTCGCTTAACGTAAATGGATGTGAACGTGCTGCGAGTTTTAAACACATCACCATTGACAATGTTATTCCACTTCTGTTAGCACAAGTTCTACAGATTTCACATTCTTCTACTCTCGACAGAGTTCATATTAAAAGTTCAAAATAAAGGGGAAATTATTATATTATATTATATTATATTATATTATATTATATTATATTATATTATATTATATTATATTATATCATATTATATCATATTATATCATATTATATTATATTATATATTATTCCCAGAGAAGCTTTTGTAACATTTGTTAGTTTTTTAAATAGCCTTTATTATAAGGCAGGCTGATTTTGTGGTCATGCTGATCACCAGATTGGCTAATATCTTTAACTGAAATTTTGTCAACCACACCCTCGCTGCCAGCTAAACGCTGACAAGTAAACAATTTCTCTTGTGCCATGATAACAGCCTAACTTATAATAAACCCGAGTCAGAGAGGAAAGTGAAGGAGCTGACAATGGACCAGTGCCACAACCAAGACTACAGATGGCCATTTCAGAATGGCAGTTTTAAACTCACTTTTAAACCTAATCTTTCAGACACATTATGCATTTTTCCCCAGTATTTTTTTGAAAACAACAACTAGGCGTTTAACATTAACGCACTGGCTAATGTTGACTGGTCATGAAAGTGCATTAAGTTTATTCAATACAGCTTTTAATATTTCATATTTAAAAAAAAAAGATTTATTATTGCTTTATTTATGGGTTGTGGACTGATGCTCGATTCCAACAGATTTGCTACAGCACCACCTTTCAGTATCAGCTTCTTAGTAAAGCCCATCTGATACTGCCCAAAGTTATTAAAAGTTTTTGCTGTTTTCAGGGACATCCCCAAAATAAAATTTCAGCAACTCTTTTCATGTATAAGCAACCTTTGGAAGAATCTGCAGACTCTGTTTTCCTCTGTGCCTCCTAGAACAGCACAGTTGCACTTTCTCCTTGACACCTCTGCTTGGTTTGTCCAGGTATCATTTGCTGAATAACTAGGTTGATGGCTCCATTGTATTGATTTAACTTGCTATGGGTGGTCATATGTTAAATAGCAGGTGGTACTATAAGCGCGTCCCGTTTAAGAGAATAGTTTATAGAAGAACAAAGTCAATGATATCAGTTTAGCTCATTTTAACCAATTAACTGAAACATTGCTTGAACTTTTATTTAAGTGATTAAAGTTCAAAGAATCCAATTTCAGTATTTTCACTGCTAAACCTAATTGTATTTTATAAATATATAAAAAAATAGAATGTGACACAGTCAATAAAAGTTGGGACAGAGAAAAATTAGATTGAAATGGTTATTCAAGTAACACTGTTCTGGAAGGTTCCACAATTAGCTGTTTAACTGATAACAGGTGAAGTCAAGAGAAGTATAAAAGGAGCCTCCACCAAAGGCTTTGTCTTTGAAAGAAGGAATGGGTCAGGGTTCACCACTTTGGTGATGAATTTAGGTCTTTCATCATCTACAGTTCATAATATCATGAAAAGGTTCGGGGAATCAGGAGAAATAGAGATGCATAAAAGCCAAGGGAGGAAACTGATGCTGAATATGTTTGACCATCAAGCCCTCAGATGGTATTGTTTGAGAAACTGTCATGCTACTGTGATGGTCATAGTCACATGGGCTCGTGAGCATTTTGGAAAATCATTGTCACTTAACACAGTCTGCCGCTACATCAAGAAATACAACCTGAAACTGTATTATGCAAAGAGGAAACCATTTCTCTGGAGTTCTCTGGACTCAAAGTCATCTGATATGCACTGAAAGATAGTGGAAATCTGTTCTATGGTCAGATGAGTCCACATTTCAGCTTGTTTTTTCGGGAAAAATGGATGTTGGACTCTATGTGGCAAAGATGTAAAAGACCACCCAATGAAAAGTGCAAAAACCAACATCTGTGATGGCATGGGGGAGAATCAGTACCCACTGCATTGGTGATCTGCATATATGTGAAGTTACCATTGATGCAGAGGCTTATACTGGTATTTTGGAGAAACATAAGCTGCCGTCAAGACATACTTTCCCAGGAGCTCCATGTCTATTTCAGCAGGACAGTGCCAGGCCTCATTCTGCACGAGTTACAACAGTGTGGCTTGACTGGCCTGCCTGCAGTCCAGATCTATCTCCTAGTGAAAATGTCCGGTGCATCATGAAGAGGAGAATCACCCAACAGTGACCACGGGCTGATGAGCAGCTCAGGTCCCGTATACAGTAAGAAAGAGCAAAAGCCATCATCGACTTTCCTCAAATTACAGTGTCAGCCATATATAACATAAAATAATTATCCTATATTTCAAATTACGAAAACCAGTTAAAACCAGTACTACTGTTTAAACCACTACTAGTTCCAAGAAGAGGTTTGAAGGTTCTTGAAATAAATTCTCTGTAATTTTACTGGGGAGAGGAACACCACTCTTCCTAAAGATATTCCCACAACTGGTGTTGTCATGACATGTTTAGGTCTCTACAAAATCTCCCATAGGTGATTAATAGAGTTGAGATTTGGTGACTGTGAAGACTATATCATATGATTTACATTGTTCACATCCTCATCAAACCATTCAGTGAGCTGTCCTGTTCATGTCCTGTTGATGGGGGGGTCATCATGAAAGACACAACTGCCAACAGGATAGAAATGTTTCATCATAGGATCAAGGATGCATTGAATTGCGCTGACTCTTCACTTTAAGTGGACTCAAACCATGACAGTAAAATACACAGCATAACAGAGTCTTGGCTTGCATTTCGAACATGTCTGTATGTAAATCAAATACTTATTGTTTCGGTTACACATAACCGTGTCATGCAGTTTTAGAAACCAAAGACAAATCTATTTGTATGGTGATTTTGGCTTGCAGTCTGTATGTTGCTAATTGGTATTCACAAGCATCTCTTACTTGTTAGCTATATTAGCCTTGTAGTTTCAGCCCAAAATTGAATACACCTTATATATTATAGAGTCACTACATCTGAGGTAAGCAAAATAAAAAACGATCAAATTTGATTTTGTCACTGTAACACTCTGCCTCCGGTGATCTGCTCCATAAAATATGAAATAAATAAACATCACAAAGAAGAGACCTGTTTAATAATAAAGAGAATACGGAAGAAATGCTTTTTTTTGCAGAAGGAGGCTTGTGGGAGGACAGAATGATAGAGTAAGCGGCAACGGGAGGAATGAGAGCGTGAAAAGAAGAGGCGGCTGAAATCATTGCAGCAGAACGCCAGTCTCTTCACCTGCTCTGATGTGGATCAGCGCTTGCCGCTGATAAATCTTACATTATCTGTGCTCTTCAGGCTAGTGGGCAGGGCTGGGCCTTATCGCCACTGACATGCTCAATCTCACCCAGATTAAACCAGCGCCTGCCCTGATCCAACCTGACAGGGTCCCCACAGGTCCCAGATAAATTACTGACAACACAGCACCACCCTACTCCTCAAACACACATCCCACCCTTGCAAACATGCACACGGCCTCCGGGCCTGAAATAAGTGGGCAGTGGAAGGTAGGCTTACTCAGGTGCTATATATATAAACTGGAAAAATGCAGTATTTATTCCTTTCTGTTAGGAGACACTTGTTTAACATCTATTGATGTATTGCTTACACTTTCTGGTTTCTCATTAACATGGCAAGCTGCATTTTTTTGTTTAATAGTGGCTGGTGAGAAATTACTTTTAATAGCTGCATTATCCTAAGTGATAACGTTCCACAACATTAAATGCAACTGTAAATAGCAAAAAATACAATATGTTCTTCATTAGGTAAAGTGAATAGTCTAATCTTTAACAAATTGCTGTGATAGAAGAGAAACACTTAGGGATGTGTATTTATTGGAAAACTGTCAACCTTTGGGTGATAATTCAAACTCTTCATGTTGGGCTGCATCACACCATCTTGTTCTTTGATTATTTTCAGCACATCCAATTTTATTCCTTAATTATCAGACAGACATGTTAATGAACCACATAACCCTAGAAATTCTAATGAACGTATTCATCTTAAAGGATTATTCAGTAAAAAAGTATGTAGCTATATGAGCGATGAAAGCCTGGACTCACAGTCCAACTCTATAGAGACAATAATAATAATGGTGCCTGTTGTAACATGCTAGTAATTCTAAATGTTATCAAAACCTTTATGTGGATCATTTACTTATTGGTGTACTAATGTGCACTGGGAGAAGGTTAATCTGTATCACTGGAAAAGTACCAGATGTGAGGACATCTGTTACTATTCCAAATAGAATTAAACACGAGAAATTCTATCGAAGACAGCAAATGTAAGCAATAAACAATAATGCCCCGGGAGAGAACGGGTGCTGGAAGACACTTACCTGTCACTGTAAGCTGCTGCAGCTGCTGCGGCTGGTTGGGCATACCTGTATGCCGCATAACCACCCTGTCGAAATACAGGGGGTTGAAAATATTAGCCAAATCAATCAATAAACAAACAAGTAAACAAACAAATAATTATGAGAAACCTTAAAAATGATATATTTCTGAGCTAGCCTTGATGACAAAAAATGAAAATGAATCTGTGATACACAGCTAGTGTTGCTTCTCACCGACACTAATGTACAACTCCACACAATAGCTCACACAGTGCACTGACCAAGCATGTATAAGTGTGTATATCTATCTACTCTGTGTGCGGTGATAGCTGCACTACCTGCTGCATTCCTGTCTGTGCTGCATCAATTCAATCAATCGAAATAGTAGCACTGGGTGCCTATCGATCAGCATTTTAAGTGGGAATCTGGTATAAACATTTAAAACCAGTCAATGCTTGCTTACTGTGAATGAAACCAAATGAAAGATTTGGCTGATGGTATTGGAGGACCTTTTAATTAATGTGGCTGGCCAATACGAATCCTTTGGCATGACGCCCAAGGGAGCGGTCCTGACAGGAAATGTGCTCCGCAGAAGCCAGAGCATGGCAGACATTACATATTGCTTGTGTAAGCATTAGATGACATCTGACAAAGCCATTAATTGCTCCACATAAGTCTGCTATTAATAGGCATGTTGCAAGCAGCATCAAATATCATTAGCCGTGATCATTAACTACCAAAGAAGATCAGCAACCCAGCTGGTTTTGGCTGATAACCATGTGCTCAGAACAAGCTTTGTGGGCAAACGCAATACAAATATGCCTTGCTGTAAAGACCCGAATGAATTTGCTTCCTGGGAACAAGTGTCTTTAGTCACTTAAGTGTTTATCCAAGTGTCTATTTAAATGAAACATCTCTGCTGTTCCGTTTCCACTTTGCTATTGCCTTCTCTGACACCTCTTCTATATATTATAGCATTGCTGGCACAGAGCGTGTCAGACTAAGCATAGCCTCTGATACAAGACTCAAGACTAAATTAAATATGCTTTCTCTCATTTTTCAGTTGTGGACTGAACTCAGACAGTCGTCTGTGTAGATCAACTACTGAAATCAGGTCACTGCGTGAACCCTGTATAGACTGGATGGAGGTTTTGCTCTTATTTAACACCCATTCGGGTCCTCTGTGTACATTTAGCAATGAGGTCAATGTTATAGCAGCTATAGGTATACACATAATTATAGATCTGCCCAAAACACACCATGTTGGAATGGGCATCATTATTCTGTCTTGGCTGCTTTCCCTTTCTTTAGATCTGGAAGTTGAATTCCTTCCCATTTTCCCTCTAGTGACATAATCCTGGAAAGGAGGCATGCTTTCTCACTCCCTCTGATCACCTGACTGTCTAATGCCTTCTGACATCCTGTCAAAAATAATTGTGCTTGGGCATGGGCCTGGCATTGAATGGGAGAAGTTTTGGCTACAATTTCCTATGAACTGAGAGGAGTAGATAAGAATGTGCTTCAGAAAACAAAACAAAAACACTCAAGCAGCCATCTTATCCAACATGATCTGGCCCTTCCTCACAGTAAAATCAACCAGCTCCGGCAGCTGAGGAAACACAATTGAGTCAGAATCCAAGAAATGGGGGGAGTTCACATCTATGGTTCACTCAAGTACTACAACCTAAAAATGAGGGCATGTCTGACAAGATTTCACTTCATGTAGGTTCAGTGTCGCCATGGGAAGAACGCACATGTGTAGAAGACCTTGACAAGGCTCTCGGTGACCATGAAAGGGTTGTCCTAGTGGATTTGTGCAGGCTGCCTGCGTTGACCCTAGCCTTATGAAAGATTCAGCAGCAGCTGTTCAGCCAGAGCACAGAAAAAAGATGCTAGCAGTGCTGGAGAGAGTAGCTCATGGAGGCTATAGTCCTCCATCAGGCCACTGACAGGGCATGCAAAGGTGTCATCCTAACGACCCTGGAAGTGCGTGCGACATGCAGACATGACTACAGAAACCTGCACAAACAATGTTTTCTTTCTGTCTGTTTACAGAATCAGAACAAAGAGCAACAGCTAAAAAGGCAGAGGAAAGGCACTCACATAGATCTCGGCACCATAGAAGCCATCTTGATAAACCACACTGTGAATAAAAAATAAGACGAAAATAAAAACAAGAAAGCAGGAAACATCAGCATAATGTAGATATACAACTTCCTGTGCTGTAGAAATAGTGGTAATGAAATAATTCAAAGCAAAACAAAAAAGGGTGCTCTAGGCGGAGAAGAGAAAATGCTGCAGCAAATGAGAAATGGCAGACATTTTCACATAGTGGAGTAATTTTTATATGTTCTGCTGGAAAATTCTTGTTGTTGTCTCATGTCCTCTGCTCTATTACTAAGCTGATATGCTAAGGATGACTGAGAAACAAATAAACGTAACTGTACATAAAAATGCAATTTAAGTTAGTAGTATATCAGTTGTCAGTTATAAGTATAGCTGGGTTATCATAAATGGTAATGGCTGGCTTTGACGTGGGATTTACATTTTGTGTGGAAATATTAGAATATTTAATATATAATGTATAAAATATTATGTCTATGAAACTCACGCTCCATAAGCAGGGATGGGAGGAGGTGGAGGTGCAGCACGGAACGTGTTGTAGACTGCACGACCCCGGCCCCTCAAGTGAGCACCTCTGTATGCCACTGTTGCCCCTGTAGTTGGGTATGGGAAGCCTGTGACTAGAGAAAAGAAGAGAAGAGAATGGTTTCTCAGGTCTGTGGTCTGTGCTCCCCAGAAGCTGAACAGCAGTAACAGTAACAACTTTTGTTATTGGTGATTTTGAGTTCTGCATTATTGAGTCAATACAAAATAATTGTATATTTCCAAATTCCAACTTTTCCAACAAAAAAAATGAAATCTTACACAAAAATGTTTGTATGTTAGTAGTCAAAGCAACACATTACATAACAGACCACATTTCAGACAAAAACCATAATGAAGGCTGCTGGGTTTTGCAGGCAAAAAAAGAAGCAAGCGTGACAGTCACCAGTCTCCAGAAGAGCTGTGGAAGTTTCTCCAAGACGCTCAGTAAAACTTACCGGCTAAGTACTGTACAGTACGATGCAGAAGTCTTAGGCACACGCAAAGACTCACTGTAAAGCAAAGATGCCTTCGAAAGTAATGTTTCTACATAAAAGAAAACACTATAAAGTGTAGTAAACAGTAATAAACTAAAGGATGTCAATATTTGCTGTGCCTTTTTCTGAAATAGTGTTCTTAGGTACAATGTGTGCAGTTTTATAACGAAATTAGCTTTTAGGGTTTTACTGAGCGTCTTGGAGAATCTGCCATAGCTCTTCTGGAGACTTTGACTGTCACACGTACTTCCTTTTTTGCATGCAAAACCCAGCAGCCTTATATATATATACTTGTATTTATTTTATAGCTAATATAAAATACACATGGTAGAGTTTGGAACTTAGTAACGGCTTTCCTGGACTTTTTTCCTGAACAAACACCTGGATCCGTGTTGTACCTTAAGTCTGTTGCATGCATTCAAACTGCATTCAAATGCTTGGCTGTACCTCTAGACAGATGTGTACCAAACACTTAACGTTGTTAACGACTGCTAATCATGACTGGCTTTTGGAAAAAAAAGAGAGAATTCAGCAAGGCAGAGAATAATGATCAGTTATGGGGTGGTATGCATTGCCCCTTTATCTGATGCAGAAGAAAGACAGATGGCAGAAGGTAAGGAGTTTGGTCTTTCGTTTTGATATAGAGTGAAGCTGTTGACATTTTAATTTGTCCCTCCTAAGCTATGGACGCCAGTGTTAATATGCCAAACAGCAGTGGTCTGTGATATATGCCAGGCCATGGCCAATTTATCCTGAATTTCCTTTCATATACACTGCTCTTATTTTCTTTCCTTTGATTTTCTGTGTGTATTGTGTGTGCTATGATGTACACAAATGTAATCTCATAATGAGCTATGGGTTTGCATGCTGCACTGATTCAATAATATGCCATAAATCACCGCAGCCACTTATGACACCCCATAAAGCCCATGAAGCAGCAAAACTATACGGGTGCATAAATTGACTAATACCTCATATGTTGCTGTTATTTTGACTGGCAGCATGATTAAAAAGAAGACCAAACAATGCCCTAAGCAGAGAGACTAACAGTACATAACACATAAACCTTCAACTAAAATGTATTGATATAACTGGATGTGTTAGAAAAAAAAAATCCCAAGAAGACAATAACTAATGGTACTAGTGGCACCAAAATGCAACATTTATCTAAATATAAAGTATAATCATTCCACCTGAAAAGCTTCCCTTGCAGTTTAGTGTAATGACACCCCAATTAGGACTCCTTCATTGACTATGAGCTTGCTACTTTCCTCTCTGGATCTTTATATTAAGACTTATTTCAAGAATTCCTTCACTGTATTTTCAGTAATCAAAATAAAAACTCTAACCGGAACTGACACGCCTTTAAATGTCTTACATTGTTTTAAAGCTTAATTTAAACAAAATGTATATAAATGTATCTATATTTGTTTAGTGCTCTAAATATCCATATACCAGAAAAACTGGTACTATGTAAAATACATAGCAATGCCACCTATGCACATCATTGGCTGTGTCCAGAAGTGCCTATGTAAAACAATAGACATCTATGGAAGCTTCTAGAGTCTTTTCTGCAATGAGAACGGTAAGTTATAATGATTTATAATGATTTATTATTATAAATATTTATTATTTATCATTATTTCAGTCATAGCATTTTGGAGGTAGAAGGAAAGTTTGGATTTTCATGTACAAGCATTTCAAGGGTGTATTGTGACTACAATAATTCTGGCAAAACCTCAAACTTTTGACGGCAGTGTGGCTGTAAAAAGACTCTCGTGAACGTGACCAGTGTCGCCTGGCAAGAATCGTTTCACGTGATAGCCGTGCAACACTGCCTCAAGTAACATCGGAATTCAATGCTGGGGCCTCAACAAACATCAGCATGAGGACTGTGAGGGTTTTTATCCTTTCTTTCTTTCCAGTACAAACCAGTAGCTAAATATTAAACCAACGAAACTCTGACCAGGGTGTTACTAAGGATGAATGAAGGAATGCTGTAAATGTATTGCAGTAAACAGTCATGTTAATTAATAACTTTTTTTTTTTACTGCTCTCACATTGCCACATAAAAGTAAAAATCTTTTTGTTTGACCTCACAGGT
This sequence comes from Leptodoras praelongus, assembly GCA_028564905.1. NCBI lineage: Eukaryota > Metazoa > Chordata > Actinopteri > Siluriformes > Doradidae > Leptodoras > Leptodoras praelongus. The sequence goes on from JAOTRJ010000055.1 coordinate 10,264,049, forward strand.
TCTGAGTCCCAATACACACCTCTACTCTCGATCAGATGATCTGTGAACCCTTCTGGTAACCTTTCTCTAAAAAAATCTGTGAAGAAACAAATAGTGTGCCTCCTATTATCTGTATTTATATCTGTTTAGAACAAATTATCTGGTCATACTGAATAATGCATTTGTATTCCGTTCTGTTTCTAATGCTTAAACATACAGTATATACATGGAAGCTTTTGTGCATAACAGAACTCCTCAGTAATAACAGATGAGGTCACCCACCGGTGTCTTTGCAGAGTTGGATCAGTTGGGCATGACAGGGAGCAAATACGTGTCACAATTTCCCTTGCAAATGTTTTAGTGTCTACTTAAAACTAAAAAAAAAAATCCCAAGCACTATTAATATTTCCCTCCCATCTACTTTGCATTTTAATCTCATGTTGTTGGTCTCGGCTCAACGTGCTGCCAAGCACTGAATACATTGGCTGAAGACACAGTCAATCAATCAATATTACATTTCCCCTGGTGTCCTTCATGCACGTGTACCCAGCACGGGCCAACATACTCAAGAGAAAAGACCCTAGATTACACAATTAAGTTCTCTAGGCAGGGATCACTGGCTCAGCCCTCAGCCCTGGCTTAGCTCTATTCACTCTGCTTAGGCAGAAGAGAACAAAGAGCCAGGACTGGCATAGTGACGGAGAACGGAAGAAGGACAAAGTAAAGCAGAAAGGGCAAAAGAGAAAGATCATGTGTGTAAAGGAGAAGGAGGTGTGAGTGTGTGTGAGGACAACAGGTTTGGGCCTAAATGCAGGAGTGAGAGGTGGTGAGAAAGAGAGAAGACGGCTGGAGAAATGACAGTATATTATAGTGTATTTCATTCAGTGTAGAAAAGGATGGAGGGATGACAGAGATGTGTGAAGGAAATGGAGGGATGGATGGTCTAGCTGCAGGAGGCAGAAACCTGACTTCCCTGGAACAGGTTAAAAGCAGGCGATCGGAGGCCCTCATCTGTCATTCGCCTGAATGGGATTTGAGGACAATAAACCTGTAGCGCCAGGACGAATGGAGACGGAGTGCGCTGTCAGCACAACACGATTTATGGTGCCCAATTTCGCTGATCTCCCGCACAGAAACTAGGACTGATAAACAGTGATTAATCACTTTTACATCCGATTTCAGCCCCCCATCCCCCAAAGTATATTAAATGTAGCCATAATTATATGAGAAGAAAAGGCCTGATCATGTCTTTCTTTCTTTCTTTCTTTCTTTCTTTCTTTCTTTCTTTCTTTCTTTCTGTTAGATAGAAGGATCAAGCAGGAGGGAGGAGGGTGATTTTAGATGGGAGCTTTTCTAGAACAATCCCTATTAGTCAGGGAAATCTATATCTTATTTCCATTTTGTAGTCTCTCCACTGCCGTCCCTGGGGGCACAGGAGGCATATGGTGTCATTTAGGCTTGGCAAACTTTAGTGGTGTGTTAAGAAGACATGAAAAATTAGCATCCAATAAATCACACATGCTGGCTCCCCAAGCCAAGACGCTGAAGTGGCGGACCACAGTAAATCTGATTTGATGGCCACTTTTTAGAAGGTTCATGCTCATATGCTAGTGTTTGAGTATGCTTGTGTGGATGAGGAGATGTGCATTCATGTGTATACATTTCATATGCGGTTGGTGTGTCCTGTTGCTGTTCTAACACACTTAACTGCTTTCCCCAGGAACACTGGATTCAGAGCCTATCCCAGGAAGATAAGAGCTTGGATGGGATGACAGTCAACTGCAGTGCACCATGCATTTACCTTCACATGGCCAATATAGTATCAGTGTACTGATAATATTAGTGTATCCATACTACTCCTGGGAGGTGGGAAGAAAACAGGAGAGTCCAAAGGGAACCCACACAGAAAACATGCAAATCCCCACACAGATAGTAACCTGAGCTCAGTATTTAAGCTCAGGCCCTGGAGCAATGAGATGGCAGTGCTGCCCACTACACCACCTCATAATTAAAATTTTCCTCAGAAATGTTTGAACAACTCCCTTGCATGTGTCCTGTACTACATTGGCTCATATAAGCAGATGAAGGAGAGAGTGAAATTTTGAATAATGATATACAGTTGATTGTGTGAACATGTATCAGCAGGTATTTGAGGCAGAAAGTAGAGGGTAGGGAAAAAGAGAGAGAGCGAGGGGGGAGAAGAAGAGAGGGAGAGCAGGAGGTAGGGGAGGGAGAAGGAGTGAAATGAAAATGATAAATGACTGCTTTCTGTCACAGGCTGTTATTTAGAGTTTCGTTGTAAAGCTGTCCTGGAATGAACAGATTTTAGTCTAATGAGCAAAAAGGCAGGCCGTTAAAGTGATGCGATGTGCTCAGCACTTCTTCCAAATGAAATAATACCATTTCCCCCTCATTAGGATGCAAAAGATCCAAAGAACACACAGCAATAAAAAAATCAGAAAGTAGAGAGTAGGGGTGACAGCAATATGCCAAAAAGTCAACACTCTTCATTTAACTAAACCACCAAAGTTCTCTAAACTGCTGTGCGTGTGCAAAATAAGTAAACACAGGTCTTGTTTTGATCTCATTAGCTTGTTAGCAGTCAGAAGCACTTCTGTGCTGTCCATGAAATAAACAGCACAACAAGTACCTATAGAGGAGACCGGAATTGCAATTAACAGGACGGTAGTTATTAGTTGTTCTTTTAGGCCATTCAGATAAGAACAACTTTTTAAGTGCCATTCAACTTAACTTTCAATTACCTAATGTAAACAAGACAAGTAGTGTTTGTCTGTGTTTATAAAAAAAAAGATCCATTACTGGAGAAAGAAGGAAATTGTGATGCATTGTTGCAGCTATTAACTTAGAGTGTGTATATATAAAGTGTATATATAAAGCATATGTATTTTAACCGTATCCTATGCTATATGTGTTATATAGAGAATACTGGTTTTATTATTTTTTAAATCTTGCTGAAAAAATTGAGGATTTCTGACAGTATGTAAACTATATTGCCAAAGGTATTCACTCACCAAAACAATTCATTGACTTCAGGTGTTCCAATCACTTCCATGGCCACAGGTGTGTAAAATCAAGCACCTAGGCATGCAGACTGCTTCTACAAACATTTGTGAAGAATGGGTCGCTCTCAGGAGCTCAGTAAATTCCAGCATTGTACCGTGATAGGATGCCACCTGTGCAAAGTCAAGTAGTGAAATTTCCTCTCTACTAAATATTCCACAGTCAACTCTCAGTGATATTATAACAAAATGGAAGGGATTTGGAATGACAGCAACACAACCACAAAGTGGTAGGCCATGTAAAATGACAGAGCGTGGTCAGCAGATGCTGAGGCGCATAGTGAGCAGAGGTCACCAGCTTTCTGCAGAGTCAATTGCTAGAGAGCTCCAAACTTCCTATTGCCTTCAGGCTAGCTCAAGAACAGTGTGAGGAAGTGAGAACTTCATGAAATGGTTTCCATGGCCGAGCAGCTGCATGCAAGCCTTACATCACCAAGCACAATGCAAAGCGTCTGATGCAGTGGCGTAAAGCACGCCACCACTGGACTCTAGAGCAGTGGAGCTCTGGAGTGACCAATCACACAATCTGATGGACAAACCTGGGTTTGGCTGTTGTCAGGAGAACGGTACTTGTCTGACTGCACTGTGCCAAGTGTAAGGTTTGGTGGAGGGGGATTATGGTGTGGGGTTGTTTTTCAGGAGTTGGGCTCGGCCCCTTAGTTCCAGTGAAAGGAACTCTTAATGCTTCAGCATACCAAGAGATTTTGTGGGAACAGTTTGGGGATGGCCCCTTCCTGTTCCAACATGACTGCACACCAGTGCACAAAGCAAGGTCCATAAAGACATGGATGAGTGAGTTTGGTGTGGAAGAACTTGACTGGCCTGCACAGAGTCATGACCTCGACCCGATAGAACGGCTTTGGGATGAATTAGAGTTGAGACTGCCTTCCCAGAAGAGTTGAAGCTGTTATAGCTGCAAATGGTGGGCCAACATCATATAAAACCCTATGGATTAAGAATGGGTGAAGGCATTCGAGCTAATACTTTTGGCAATATACTATATCTTATGTGTCAAGAATATATCAGAATGATGTTTATTAGTTAGCTGTCAGAAATATTGAGATGCTTCTCTTATCCGTAGACAACCAAAGCTTTTTGATAATGTGCATTACCTTTATGTTTTATGTTAACCCCTTAAACTCCAATGAGCTGCTCATCAGTCGACACATATTATATTTCAAAGTATTTTGTGTCCTGTCAATGTCCTGTCTAATACTGTTACTCACCTAATATTTTGTGCAACATGTTATATACTTATATATTAAATTTTCTCGCTTTGTTACATTCCAACACAGTGATCATTCTTAATTAATAGATTTTAAATCAAGTAAATTAGTATTAGGTAAAGGCACAGTGAAGTTCAGTCCATTTTCTAAAGAAATATCACTGTGTGTTGAAAACTTTGACTGGTAGTAGGATTTTACATGTATCTATCGGATATGGACTGAAGATTCTGTAGTTAATAAAAATATTGTTTTAATGGCAGCTCATAAGGAAATAGATAATACATATGACTAATATGCTTTAAGATGCATGACTGAATAATAAGCTGGAAGTTTAAGAAGTTAAGAGAAGAATCAGTTTACCTGCATAAAATTCAGGACCATAGACAGCTCCCACCACGGGGTTCAGCTTCCAGCCTACACAGAACAGAGAAAGGGCGATTTATCAATATTTCATGCTGCACATCTTAATTCTTTAACCTATGAAGTATTTACAGAAAACATTCTTTAGTCTAACTCTGAGTGGGATCAAACAAGCAACAAAATGTAGTGCTTCAAAAATAAAATGCAATCTACAGAAGGACAAGATGAAAAAATAAAGCAGTGTCAAAGGAGAGGAAAGGGCAGAGAATAGATTAACACAAAATATTGGAGGAAGAGTTACTGAGAAAGGTTGCACTGGAATAGGGTGAAAATTGGGAGAAGCAGAATGAGAGAAAAAGAGTGCAATAGAGTTGGGGGGGCATGAGAGAGAAAGACAGAAAGAAGTGAAAGTTATCTGCTGTGCTGTCAGTGATGGATGGAGGCTGTAAAATGGCCTTCTCTTTCACTCCATATTGGCTGACTACAACAGTGCTGGGGGTCTCTGCTGCTTTCTTTCTCTGTCTCTCATTGCTCTCCCTCTCTACCAGTCAACAGCAATGTGTTTCTGTGAGGTGCACTAAGCTTGGCAAAGCAGCTTGTACAGAGTGACCCCTAGCTTCTTTATGTGGTGCATTGTGTAAAGTAGCTCCAAATAAATTTGATAGGGGTTGTGGCATAGTTGGAAAAGCCACAAAGTTTGCTTGTGTGCTTGCAGCATGCATTTAAATGTGGACTGGCATTTAAATTGAAAGGTGAGGGAAAAGCACTTACCATTTGTGTAGGGGTTAGCCACTTTTTTGTTTGTCATTACTCGTGCTGTTGCATTATTTACCTAAATGAAATATGATCCACAGTGTTAGAAAATATAAGAAGAATGTAAAGGTACACTGGCATGCAAACAGTGACTCACACTGTAGTGGAGAACAGAAAATGCAACTTCTGTGTGCACACACAAATAACCATGCAACATTTCGAGCACTTAGATGTGTTTTAATCCATCAAATAAGAGAACATTTATTAAAAATCCCAATGAGCACAGATAACTGGTTCATATTCCTGGTATCCAGAACACTGTCTGAAACAGGGGCATCCACTGCCGGTCCTGGAGGTTTGGAACTCTGCATAGTTTGGTGATTTTCCTGCTTGGTTTTCAAAGCAAAGCCAGGGGCTCTGAGATGTAAAAATTCTATTGCAGTGGTGGAAATCACAGGCCATCCACATCAAAGTTGTTGTATTCATTATCAAGTTCTTATTTGAATGTTAATTTTATTGAATTAGATTAATCCAATCCTCATGTCCTGTCAATGGAATGTTCTGGAGTAAAACACCCTATAGATTCAGTAAATATCAAGAATATTACTGTGCATAATTATTATAATAGTAATTATTTATAGTACATTACTGTACATTTTATTGTTACAATAATGAGGCTGATATTTGAATAGTTGGATTGTAAGTCTGTGCTGAGAAAGATTTAGTTTACAGTTACTTAAAGGAGTCTAGTTTGCAGTCTACAAAATAGTTGAGAATCCTTGGCTTTAAAACACCTAATTCAAGCAAAATGACCAAACCATGTCCCTCCACAGAAACAGGTCAAGCCTGGAGTAAGCGCATATTATCAAACACATTATCCCCTAAAGCAAGAGCAGTAGTCATGAGCTCTAACCTGAGCCTCAAGATGAAACAACTTTTTTTGTCTGAGCTCAGCTAAACAGTATGCAACACAGAGAGTGAGAGTTTCTACGAAGGTGGGGGCTGCTGTGGGAATTCAAACATGGCCGATGGCAACAAGAACCGTGTTAGTATTTCACCCTCATGTTAATTAGCGTTAATAGCTTTCCTTTCCACAGGGCCACTGGAGGTCATTTAGCTTTAGGAAACAAGTGGCCTCGACTTTCCCTTGATATATAGGCCTTGGTATTGTTTGTACATTATGTGAATTATCTTAATTGCCCTATGGAAAATCTTAATAGGCTTGTGGAAAGGGAGGATGTGAGAGAGGCAGAGTAAGAGAGAGAGAGCGAGAGGAAAAAAGGCAGTGATAATGCTGCATGTGCCCTAGGGAGTATGGCATATTGGAGAAATAAGCACTGTCTGTTTGAGATAAACAGCTGAGATTTAAAACATCATTGACAGCACTTTGATTTCCCAAGATAAGCTTAATTAAAACATATACTAAGCCTGGCATGTGCTTATATGTTTCGTATCCAACTACAAAAAATTCAAACAGCTCCTGAAAAAAGTTTTCACATGTATATGAAGCTGCCAAGATGATACCCTGAGCAACAGAGTTTCTGTTCATATACAGTACAGGCCAAAAGTTTGGACACACCTTCTCATTCAGTGCGTTTTCTTTATTTTCATGACTATTTACATTGT
>JAOTRJ010000055.1:10271172-10281731 GCA_028564905.1 Leptodoras praelongus
CAATGGAAATAGTCATGAAAATAAAGAAAACGCATTGAATGAGGAGGTGTGTCCAAACTTTTGGCCTGTACTGTATACTTTAAAATGTATTCAATATTTGAAAGTATTAACGATATTAATAAAGGGCAACTCACACACTCTTAGCCAAAGCTTAAGGAAAGCTTAAGGATGTACAATACATGACTAATTTCTCCACCTTATATACTTTCAGATAACAACATTGTACATTAACCCAACAAACACAAGTGTTTCTCTAAACACACACATGCATCATGCAAGAGCAGGCATCAGGTACAGTATTCAGGTACAGTATTAGGAGAGCAGAATAAAGAAGGAAGCAGGCAGGAAGATAGGAAATTAAGAAAGCACCTCTATTTTGCGTCCCTCTACAATTGTACCATTTAGTTTCTCCCTTGCACGGTCTGCATCTGCACTTGTTTCAAAAGTTACAAAGCCAAAGCCCTAATTGTGATAGGAGTGGCCAAAACAAATAAAGCAAGTCAGAAGTGAAGGAAAAGAGACAAAGAAAGGAAAAAGACACACTGTAAGCAGAGTTGCAAGAGGGAAATGGTAAGCATTAGTTACATAAACATAAACTTTCAACCAGGAAGTGCTTCAGAGACAGAAACTACAGACGTCTACATAATTATTGCAAATTATTATTGCAAAATAGAAATACAGTGGCACAGAATACTAAACAAACTTTGATTTATGTACATTATGTATGACATTTAATTTATTAATTTAACCAAACACCATATCAGTGCTGACTATTAGACATTCATGGCAAACAGGAGTTTGATTTAAGATCCAACCATTTAGTTAATATTCATTGCCTTATGAATAGCCTAGTAATTGCTTTGAAATATAACACACGGAAGATACTGGCAGCAGGCATGTTTACGTACATACAAACAAGATTTCTTTTTTTTTTTTACATACATGTGAGATGTAAATATAAGCTAGCCTGGGCAAAAACAAACCCATGCGTAACATGAACCCTGCTGCCAGGTGTCTTTTCAGTTGACATTATTACAGTAAGTTAATTAACAAGGTTAAACAAAGCTGATTGGCTGACAGAGGAACTCAGGTAAAAGAAACTCTCCCTGGATAATGAGTCGTCTACAGTCTGCAGGTCTATCCGGAAGAGTGTCTGTCTGCAAGACTGCTTTTACATATCCTGAACAGCTAATACATAAGATTTCCAAGAGTGGAACAGACAAATCAGTGTATGACAGCTCTAAAAGGAGAATCACTGTGCACTGGTCAGACACTCCATTGAATTATAACTGGGTGAGTTGACACTAATTTAGCTGAAACCACTCAGTTGTCTGTGTGCACAGCTACCTTTGAGCGAGTGTGGCTTGGCACTGTGCTATGTGCATGTGTGTGTGTGCGTGTCACTTTGTGGGTGCTGTATGAGAGCTGTAATTACTCGGCTCATGAAGGGAAAGGGGACCTGTGTGGAGAGAGAGGGATGAAGTGACAAAGAGCTGCTCTTCCAGCTGACTTACCTTAGAGCCCCGCTCGTTAAAAATAATTTCCACATCTAAAATTTTCCCAAATTGCTGCAGAAAGAAAAAGAGAGGGGAGAGAGGGGGGGAGGAAGAGAGAGAGGAGAGATGGAGTAATTAGAACTCATCTCTTTTGCACTTTGTCAGGAAACTTGAGCACTTGATTGCATAGCTAACTAAAATAGAATACCCACTGCTCAAAGTACAGCTACTTCTGTAGGATAGAAGCTTCACAAGTCACTCTCTGTTGGACTAAAATTACACACAGAAACTGGACTTTTATCAGTGACCATTCATCGAAATGTGCTAAATGAGGCCAGTTGATATGACTGTACCTCTACAGAGATTCCTGCCTGTGCACTTTAGAGGGAATGAACCGGCTATTCTGCTGATGGGTGAAAAATTTTCAAAAGAGCACTACCATGCTGTGTATGCACCAGTGCTCTTAATGACACACAAAGGCTTGTTATTTTCTGGGGTGTTCACTCTGATAAAAAAAAAAAAAAAAAAAAAAAGGCTGGATGAAACCATAAGACAACATATTTCGGGCGAGATTTAACACCCTCCACCTCCTCTCAATTAAAATGGATAATTGGATGTAGAGGGGCCATCATAGCCGATGATAAACCATGTATTTGTTTATTATTACCATGAAGAATACTGACTCTGTAATTACATGTCACATTGGTTATTATTTTCCAGCCATTTGCACTGTGCATCTTTATCTGATGCCCCTGAAATGCCCAATCCCTCCTTTTTATTTGCTAATTAGACTTAGGAAGCATGTGCTGACCACAGACAAGGCAAGGCTGCGATTGTGTTTTGGCACACGGCATATAGTATATGGATTTGCAGCCTGGATACATGCCAGAGGAAAGCAACCAGAACATTCCACCACAACTGACCTTTGATTCAGATCCTTGCAGCTTCAACGAGGGCTATATTCGTTGGTGTATAGCACCTATTGCCTAAAACTAGGTGTGGGAATGTTGGTCTGCAGAATCATTAGGACTGATAAAGACCACCTTCCTGGAAGGTGAATTGGTTACCCCACTCCATTCACTGCTTTTTTAGCTCACTCCCACTCTATGTTAACCCTGCATATGTTATTCAAATCCATAAGCTTAGTTAAGAATCTCCTCTTGAGATGTTGAATCTAGCTGTTTTTTCAATAAACAAACATATCTGTGTAAACAATGACAAAGTCAGCACAGCCAGTGAAAGAGGAAGTGCCCTTCTGTATTCTCCAGTGTGGATGGGGTGGATAATCAGAGCTTTGGAGTTCACAGGTAAGACATGTGATGTCTAAGAAGAAACTGCTCAAAGTTACAGGGTGACTTTTTTGTGTTTCTCCTACACATTGCTGGGTGCTTGTAAGAAGAAATAGGCAGGCATACTGCCTGCATTTGCTCTAGGGACAAGGGACCTAAGGATTTCATTTAAGTGGTCTTGCTTTGGGGATCATTATGGAACACTGCAGAATGAAAGTGAAACCTTAAGTTCCTTTAATGGGTGGAATGAAAACAGGTTTTAATTGCTGTCTACAATGGCCATATTATTTCATTAAAACTAATTACCCTGTCAAGCAGGCCACGGCAGCTTCATTTCAGCACAACAGGGAAGAAATGGGCCTTCCAGGCACTGTGTGGCTCAATGGGATTGATTGAGGGCCCGGATCACTAATAAGGTTAAGAAGAGCTGCCTTTTATCCTTCCAGCCGTGAGGAGAGACTACCAAATGTGTATGTGCATGTGTGTTTGTGTGTGTGTGTGTGTGTGTGTGTATGGTGTTTATTGGAGGTGAGGAGGGTTTTTTTCCAACAAATTTAGAGCATGGCTCTAATCTTAACTGACTCTACATGTGCTTGGAAAGAACAGCTAGTTTGCTGGTGAAAGTGCCAATTTCTGTTCAGCTTAGTCAGTTACAGGTCCTAGCCTCTATCTTCTCCATTGCTCGTTTTCCCCAGTCCAATTCAAATTTCAGTGCGAAATCCAAACAATTGCTACTCGACACAAATACATCCCATTTGTTCAAATTAAGGCATTTTTTCCTGCCAGAAACAGCATCAAGAATGTCCATTTAGATCTCAGTGTGAAGTCTTTCACAACCACAGCTGTCACTCTTTACGACATTTGTGGATGCTCATGGTTTTAATCCACCCTAATGGGGTTACCAATCTCTGAAATATTTCCCCAGTGAAGGCTCTCCCACACACCTTAGGTGAGTGCCCCTGCTGCAGACCCATCACAGAGGGCTTTTCCATCCACAATCACCCAATGGCTGACAGATTTCATAACCACACAGGTGGAATCAGGCTCACTGAGAGACTGTAGTAAGGACTGTGGGTGGTTCTCATATTGAGAAGAGTTGGCAACACCAGTCTAGCCATTTGAGGTAAATTACCAAATATATCCACTATGAAAGGGGAAAGATATGATGCATAAAAACAAACCATCAGTGTATAAACCGCACTAAATCTACAAGGCTCCTAAACTAAGAAATTAGGAATAAGTAGGCACCATTATAAACCAATTATATAAACCCTTAGTAACCTGCAGAAACCATATGGTTCCAATTTTCTTATCAGGCTCTACAGATTGCAAGTACAGAAGTACAGTCTGCCTGCGGGTGGCTAACTTTTGGATTGAGTACTCAAACATCTGGGTGTCCACTAGGAATAACTTGCTTTCATCTAGGCTTTGGAATATCAGTCTGTTAATTGGGCTTAATATGGAATTAGATGCAACACTGAGCTTTTCTCATTATTGTCATGATAGAACTTCAAAGTGCAGTTGGTGGCCGTCTTCACTGCCTGAGTAGTTACAGTTTAATGAAAGCTCCTCGGGCGCTAGATGCTTGGAGTTGAAAATAAAAAAAAAACACTAGTGCTGGAGTGAGGAATCTGACATTTCAACATTTCAATCACGTTCCAGCAGCTCCTGTGTGGAATCGCCAAGGTGGTGCTTTAAACCCCATTTTATTCTCCAACATTAGGCCCACATATCCATTGGTGTAATTGCTTTGGATGTCTTTTTCTAATTATAAAATTAGGCTCAAATAAGGTTGGGTAATGAAGCCTGTTTAATTTTCATTCTTTGTTTGACTATGTCCCATGCCAATGTACTCATGTGAAAATAGAGTCATCAAATTAGAGGTTTGAGAATCTAAATTGAATTTTCATTCCTCTTGGATGAAAAGATCAAAAAAAGCTATCTCCCCACTAAAGCACATGATTAAACTTTAAGATGAGATAAATTTGTATTTTTGTACAGCTTTGTTAGATTTGGCTGCTGGATGCCAATTTGTTGCTTCTAGCAAAATGGCTTACACTTTGATGAAGGTCTGCACAAAAATCCTGTTAAAAATAAAAGGCAGGACATAACTGTTGATGTGGCTGAAATTAAGCTAATTTTCTAGAAAAGTTTAAAAAAAAGTCTAGATTTGGACTAAAATTGATTAGAAGTGTGAAGCACTATTATTAAATGTGGGACAATTATTAAGTGCAGGACTGGTTTGTCATTCTTATGGTCTGAAGTCACTTGACCATGTTGCTGGAGTTAAGGGAACAGCTCTGGATCAGGTCATATTTGACTGAATGTTAGTAGTTTGAGTTTTCCAAGTATACTAAAGTTTGGTGTTCCACAAGTTTCTGTCTTACGCCCATTGCTTTTTTAGGCCCAATGCTACCTCTGGATCTGGAACCTCTCCTGGATCAGGTCATATTTGACTGAATGTTAGTAGTTTGAGTTTTCCAAGTATACTAAAGTTTGGTGTTCCACAAGTTTCTGTCTTACGCCCATTGCTTTTTTAGGCCCAATGCTACCTCTGGATCTGGAACCTCTCCTGGATCAGGTCCTATTTGACTGAATGTTAGTAGTTTGAGTTTTCCAGGTATACTAAAATTGGTGTTCCACAAGTTTCTGTCTTAGGACTATTGCTTTTTTAGGCCCAATGCTACCTCTGGGTAAACTTATTTGTAAACATAGTATCAGCCTCCACTGTTATGCTGATGACCCACATTTGTATGTCTCACCAAAGCCAGAAGAGAGACACCAGCTTAATAAAGTTGAGGAATGTGCAATGGGCATGAAGCATTGGATGCTGAATAACTTTCTTCTACTTAATTCTGATAAGACAGAAGTACTTGTACATTTAAATTTATGGCATTTGGCAGACGCCTTTATCCAGAGCGATTTACATTTGATCTCATTTACACAATTGAGCAGTTGTGGGTTAAGGGTGTTGCTCAGGGGCCCAGCATTTACAGTTTGATTACAAAATAAGAAATATAATGTCATGACATGATGCAGAAATATTAGTTCATGCTTTTGTTAGCTCTAGATTGGATTATTGTAACCACTTGCTGTCTGGATGTTCCAATAGGTGCATAAACAAGCTCCAGTTAGTTCAGAATGCAGCACTTACCAGAACCAGAAGATATGACCACATAACCCATATCTTATCCACAATGCATTGGCTTCCAATAAAATATCACGTTTAGTCCGGTATGATGCCTACTTTGATCAAAAGGTGCAGGGTCTTTGTTGGTACCTCAAATAATGAAGGCTACAGCAGGGGCAGAGCTTTCTCTTACAAAGCCCCACAGTTATGGAACAGCATTACAATCTGTGTTCAGGACTCAGACACAATCTCATTGTTTAAATCTTGACTGATGAAAATCTATTTGTTAGTCAAGCCTTTTGTCATTAGCTTTTCTTCTTAAGCAAAGGTGCAGATCTGGTGGGTTGGTGGGCATAGAGTGTTCTGGTAAATTGGGATGTTTGGATGCTGTCTTCCCCCAACTCTCACACATTCACTTAGGTGTGTTGGTGGTGGAGTGGCTGGTTGCTTTATATCGCAGGGCCCCTCATGTCTGCTTTACCTTCTGACTCTCCCTTTTAGTTATGCTAGATTTGCTGGAGTCCCTGCTTGAACTCTATACGCAATGCACATTTTTTTCACTCAATTTCATGAAAGAGCATACCTAATAATCTGAATTAATTTCTCCCCCACCTCTCTCTTTTTCTCCCTTTCTCTAACCTCCCACCACCCTCCTGTCAAGCTATATATGCTATGCCTGAGACACCATAATTTACGTGATTGTGAATCCTCTACTTCTGTTTGGAGTTCTCATCACCAGAAAATCACTCACTGCTGCTGAGGATGCCCCCACATAGACAGTCACCATGATAGACAACTTAAAGATACACTTAGAAACCATACACTTGGCATTGGCCTGCAAATGATACAAACAGCCTTCTTAGGATAGCTAGGACTGAAATTGTAATGAACAGTTTTACACCCCATCAGTCAAATTTCCATCAGTGAGCAACTGATAACTTCAACATAAAACTTTAATGAATTTACTGGTTACAACTGCAACTTCATAGAAGGTTATAGAAGGAATTATTTATTATTGCACTATCCAGTGTCACCCAAGTGAGGTTCCATTTTGAGTCTGGTTCCTCTCAAGGGTTCTTCTTCTGAACGTCTCAGGAAGTTTTCACTTACCATCGTCACCTGCGGCTTGCTCATTAGGGATGAATTTGTATAAACTAAAAAGTTATGTCAGGATATTATATCTTTCTTAAGCTGCTTTGGGACAATGTCAATTGTCATAAGTGCTTTAGAAATGATACTGAATTGAATTAAGGTATAAAATGTTCTTAATACTTTATGTAGAATTAACTTTGAAACAGCACTGGGACAACTTCTCTTAAAAAAAAAACATTAGGCCACTCAGTCTGAACAGACTTCTTATTGAAGAACTGGGTGAGTTTTTGGTGGTTTTAATAACTTTAAAAACTTCATGGCCCTGTACTGCTGCTATTTCTCTCCACTGGTCTGTCCAAATCTCTTCCAGCCTCCCAGTTTCTGTATTCATGTAGAATTCTAGAGTGATGCACCATGCCTATCTATGTCATCCATTCCCACTAGTCTATCGATGACATGCAATAATTGTGCCCTTGGGTCCTTGCAAGATTTCACAGCAAGTGTTGCAACAGCTCTTACACACACAGGAGCTGTCAGCAAACAAGCAGCTAATGAGAATCCAACTCTCACTTTTTAAGTGCACTGAAAAGTCTCCACTGGAGAAGACCCTGCTCCTGACATCAATACTGGGCAGCGTGGAAGAGAAGAGAAGTGAAGAAGAACATGTCTCGTAGAGAGAACAAAGAGGGAACAGATGTTCTCCAAGCTCAGCATTCACTGTGAATCCATAGCGCTTCATCAGATTAAAAATGCAACTGTCGCTTGTACTTTGCCTTAAGTAAACACTTGCGCTAAACTCTTAACAAGATAAGACTAAGAGCAAAATGCTTTTTTTTTGTCTTCTCCCAGTCATGTTTGTAGTTTCCAGTAATAAGCTGCCAGTGCAGAGCATTCAGTTGCTCTTGTGCATTGAATGCTACTAATTTAAAATCAAAATATATCTTTGGATAGTGGAGATTAATTCTGTGGTAATATGCTCTTTTGATATTGGGAACTAAACCTGGTTTACTGGATGTAATATGGCCTTACTTTGCCAGTTGGCTTACTAACCTAGTAGGTATCTATCATGAATTGCTCAGTGCCACCCTTATCCAGTAAAGGAAGGTGCTGTACTGCTTTATTTATATCAATTTTATGTTCCTGTTTGAAGTTCCATCTTAAACCGGTCATTTCCTAGCTTTTACTCAGCCTTTCTTTACCAGCTAGTTTACCAGTTTACTGTGCTCTAAAGCAGTGCCCCTGTGGTTTTAGTGAAAGCACACATTTCAGATTCACTCAGATATACATGGCTTCTATAGGAGACAGACCTTGATGATATGGCTGTTAAAATTCCTGTAAAATCTCCCATTATTTTATATTCCATTTATCTGCTATAGTCTTTGTTTTCTCAATATTAACACAAGGACACTGTATCACTGACGTGAAGAATAACTTTTACAGAGAACTCTGTTAAATTACCTAGGTCTATGGGGAATATTAGGGTGGCTGACCTGAATATTTTTAGATGGGATAACTGAAGCCTATCCTTGTCTAAATGTCAGAGTTGTTCTGCCTTTACCAGCAATGTTATATTGACAGCGAAATGATTCGAATGAACTAAGCTATTAAATATTTCTTTTTATAGAAGACTGACAGTTCTGTTTCTACAGTATAATGAGAGAAAATATCCTAACTGCAGGCATTTGTTTAATGAGTACAGTAAATCATTGATGACAAAAATTGCGTTCTATTCAAAAGTGATCTGTGTTTGATAAACCATATGCAAGTAGCTCAGTGAGTGCTTTTAGTGATGGGCTGCTCAAAGTGAATGAATGCTGTGTGCTTCAGGACTGCAGGAGAACTAATGCCACAAGTAAGGTGCCTTCTGGGTTTTGTACACACATAGTTTGTCTTCCCTTATATCCTATTGGTGTGGGCTCAAGTCTTTACATTAAAAAGAGGAGGAATTCAGTCTGGCTTGTTCTGTGATTATATGTTCTGTCTCACACATAGGTTTTAAATTTCAGTTATATGCAAAAATGAAAAAAAAAAAACAACTTCCAAATACTATAGCGTATTGAACCACATAACCACATAAATATGTAAAATGCAGGTTGAGGTTTTCTAGACGCTGATGATTTTAATGCATTGGGTGGTCTTTGCAGTCCATGAAACATATCACAAGTGTATGGCTCTGCAGAGATACTCACCCCGAACATTTGCCGGAGGTCCGGGTCACGGAAGCGGAATGGAATGTTAGAGACGTGTAACCGCTTGGGCTGCTGCTTCTCCGAAGAGTCTGAGGGCTGGAGCTGGAGCTGCTGGGAGCCCTCTGTCTGCGCCACCTCATCTACCTGCTGCAGAGAAACACAACCATCTTAATTATATAGGTCTGGGTCAGACAACGAATGTTCAGACAACTGTCCTTCAGGTTCTCTTATTCAAGGCCAAGTGAAGAAAGTAAGAGGAGAAGATAAGAAGTTACATGAGGAGCGAGATCAAGGAGCACCAGTGGCACATTACAAATTCTCTTTGCCTGGCCAACATTTGTATGTGGCACTGAAGATTAAGGAAGCTGTCAGGAAATGTGGATACAGATTTAAAAGAAAATACCTCTGACATGTTGAGACCAGAGGATTCATTTGCTGAGCATCAGCCTATGAAGACCTGAGGGGATGAGAAAGCAAGGGGGGGATGCTGGTGGAAGTCATCAGACTCAAAGTTGGTATGTTCATCTGTCCATCATAGAGAAAAAATAGCCACCATTGTGCTCTAGGATGGACGAATGAGTATGACACACATTCATCTAATTTCTCACCTGTCCAGCTGCAGCACTCCATCCCTCCTTCTCCCCCTCCCTTCACCCACCCCCTCTCTAGGTAGATATTGAGCAAATGTCACAGTATGTATCACAGCATGTATGCATGTGTAAATGTGTCATCTGGGGCTTTTGTTGTCTGATGTGACATTATTCAACTGGATTCTGTTTGTGCTGCACTTTCACAGAGTCATTTGGAACATGGTAATGTATGGCCTGAAGACCCCGAGCGAGCCTCAGGCAACAGTGGCTGCAATGCACAAGACAGAAAACCCAAACAAACAGCAATGACTTTAAAGAGCGGTGTTTTGATTTCAAATTAAACAAAGGTAAAACATTATCTTAGCCAACACATTTGAGACGCAGTCATAACTGTCATG
The DNA here is from genome assembly GCA_028564905.1 of Leptodoras praelongus. Lineage (NCBI taxonomy): Eukaryota > Metazoa > Chordata > Actinopteri > Siluriformes > Doradidae > Leptodoras > Leptodoras praelongus. The sequence continues at coordinate 10,281,357 of JAOTRJ010000055.1, forward strand.
GAGCAAATTGATGAGCAAGCTACAGCAAGCGCAATTTAGCATCTGACAGATGAAAGCAGCATATGAAGGCACTGATCTTCTGAATGGTCATTAATTTCAGACTTATCTTGTTTTGGGCCTGTTGTGTGCAGACATGCTCAGTGGAGGAAAAAGCATGTTGAGCAGAGAAGACAAGCAGCAGCCCTTCATGTGCATAATGAATTAGAATAACATGGGGAGAGCAGATGAAAAGATGATGTCAGCTAAATGTCCCCAGGATTAGCAAGATCAATGAGGGAGAAGTGCTGAAGGCAGCTACATTGGGCTTGGCCATAGTCGGCAAGATGCATAGTTCTTCACGAGGAGAGAGAGAGAGAGAGGGGGAAATGGGTATGG
>JAOTRJ010000055.1:10293630-10304788 GCA_028564905.1 Leptodoras praelongus
GTTGCCGGCTGGGCACCGGCTCCCCCGTGACCCCGTAACTGGGAATAAGCGGTACAGAAAATGACTGACTGACTGTTTAAATCACAGTTTGCAGTGATGTATTTTCTGCAAAAACTCTCAAATCTCAAATCCAAGTCAAGTCTGAAATCTCTAATGGTTGGGTCATCTGTGGCTGTGTGCATGTCGATAACAGAGGGGGATGTTAATGTTAATGCACCAAAAACATGAAATCTAGAACAAAGGTTGTTCACAAATCACCAGTTGAGTCTGAAGGCTTTTGAGGTCGAGTCTCAAGTCACTGTGTGTGCATCACTTAAGTGTAACTCAAGTCTAAGTCACAAACTCCACTCTCCATTGCTGGTTGCTCCACCAAAAAGTGACACATTAGGTGCAGTGGAACTTAAGAGCAGAAAGAACTCAAGTTAACCTAAATAAATTCATGCAATATGTTTACACCAAAAGTTGGGCTAATTAGAGTCTGTTGATGTGTGTTTAAAGTATAACACTCTTGGATTAGGATCCAAGTTTTAAATTGCCCCCCCTCTAAAGTAAACAGAACTAATAGATATTTACATTTATGTTTACATTTATGGTATTTAGCAGACGCTCTTATCCAGAGCGACTTACAAGAATGCTTAGTCATTAACTTGGAATATTCAATGCTAAGGCTGGTAGACCTGAATTCAAGGTACTTTGAGCTGTGATACTGCTAGAAGTTTAGCCATGTACTACCTATTAAACAAGAGTCCCAGAACCCAAGTATTCCTAAACTACACAAAACCAGCAAAGAACAAGACATAGGGAATACAATAACTGCTGTAAGTGCGGTAACAGCTTTGAGTTAGTGCTCATTCAAGTGCTCTCGAAAGAGGTGGGTCTTCAGTCGGCGTTTGAAGACAGTTTGAAGACATATTTAAGGTCTATCCTTGTAAATATTCCTCTTGTTCTCTCTCTGATGTGTCTTCTCCAATATGATCTGATCTAACTTAAGACATGTCCAGACCATAGCTCCATCTATCTAGACACTCTCCAAACCTTCAGAATCTAAAATGCAGTTTAATTCCCTGCACTAATGTGAAAAATTTGCGTTCACTTTCACTTGCGTCCTCAACTTTCCAAGTCATGTTATTTTTTCGGAACTTTTAGAGGGAAAAGGAAAATCTTAGACAGGAAAAATTTTAACTCCCTAAAACAAATCTTTATTTTATTAAATCTAATAACCTGCAGGGAATTGCAACTCAGCAGGCCTGATTCTGATTCTTCTCAGTCAGAATAATAGAATATTATTTGTTACAGTAGTTGTAAGTGCTGATTTGGCTATTGTGGGTGGGCTATGTGTGTGTGTGTGTCTGTGCTAACCACAGTTCTATGGTAAGTAAAATGGGAAGAACAGAAAAAAAAATATTCCAGGCAATAATACAGGAACAACAGCATACGACACTCCCAAAGGAATCAGGCCTCAGAGCAACATATGGATATGTATGCATACACACTCACATACGCACACACCTACACGCATGCTGCACTGAAAGTCTTTTATTCCATCATAAGCCTGCTATATATATTGAGAACTGTTATAGTAAGTGGTCCACTGAAATTTTCATAGAGTGGTAAATGGTTCCAAGGGGTTTGATGGTTGGAGCAGTGGACTTCACGGTCATGACATAATAGATCAAACAGACAGTTAGGACTCTTGTCTGCTCCTGGGAGAGCGTAAAAGAACTCTTCATATTCTCTTAGGTCTTCATCTGGCACGTTTTGTCCTTTCATTTTTGCCCTTTAAATGTGGTTTAATACACACGGACACTACAGTAATCATTCACACTAATCTGTAATCATCCTGTAATCACTCAGACCGCTGAGAGCAGCACAGCACTTCTGCCATCTCATTTTTTGCAATAGAAAGAAAATAAGGCTCATGTCTCTTGTCATAAAGACTCTGTTTACACAGGTTCTTTTATATACCTTGAATAGAGATTGTATCAGATTTTAACTACAAGCTTCTTCAGGTACAGTCAGATGTCCTTAGTTAGCCACACTGACTTCAACTTTAAACACAAAATGGTTTTTGATTTTGTGGCGAAACAGAAAAGCGTACACTCTGTCACTGGGAGATCATGAGCCCAATTCCCGACCACGTAACAACCATTAGGCAACATCTTGGGAGCAGGGATGTAAAAAACGATGTCTTTACTCTATGGGTGAGAGAGATGGCATACTCTCTCAGCCTTGTCGGTCACAGCCATTATGATTCATGTATGCAGAAGAGGGCGGTAAGCAGCATGAACAGAAGTATAAAAGGTTTCTGACTGGCTTCATGTGTCTTACAGGAAGCACATGTTAGACATCACACTAATTGTGACATCACAATACTTATTGTTGCATGATAAGTCAGAGATGGCTGGTGGATGGCAATTGGCAGATATCAAACTTTGGAAAAAAATGTAACATGGAAATAAAAAGTCTAAACACTAGACAGCAAAATTCCTTATTTATACTTTTGTAAGTCATTTATAATTAAAACAAAGATAACACATGATTTTGCATGACATTCTAAACTTTTGTAATACATTCATGGATGGTTATACACATGATTCACCTGGAGAAGTGAATATACAGTATTTACACTTGTATGACAAGTTGGGTTGATGCCCAACATGAATTCTGATCTCACTGTTCAGACTGAAGTTACACATGTCAGACGTGGATCAGTTTTCAGTAGCCAATATCAAGTGTGCTAAATTGTAATTCAATGCTCCAGTATGCTATTCAGTGGGACTTTTGCCAATCATGAAAAGAATGATTGGCTGTTATGTTTTGAATGAGGTTACTATGGTGAAGAGTGGATGTACTCACTGGTACAGTGCTGGGCGCTGTGAGTGAGGACGTGCTGTTCTCAGTACCGGTTGGATCACTGTGCGTCTGTGTGGTTGTATAGATGGTGAGGGCAGCTGCGTGCTCGGGCACCGGATTCGGCCCTGTGTACTCCTGCCCAGGGTGGGCGTACTCACCGGGCAGCCCATTCTGAGGCGGGGGAGGGGGGTATTGCGCCGGGGCATATGGCTGAGCCATGGCCTCTGGAGGGGCTGGTGCCTCCTGGTTACCCTAGAGAGAGAGAGAGAGAGAGAGAGAGAGAGAGAGAGAGATTTACAAATTTTAGTCTCAGACATCCATGAATAACCACCTATTCAGTGTAACCAAAAGCAACTGCTTGGCACCAGTATCGTAAATAATAATAGATGACAGAAGCAATCATGACAATGTCTGTCTTAACTCTAATATCACATGATAAGAGGAAATTTGTGCTGCTAATTTCGTGATTGTTCTGATAGAATACCCTGCAGAAGCTGCCACAGCTTTAACTGACAGATGAAGCCATGGATACGCACACAGAATATCCTCCGGCTATGAAGACACAAACCTGATCTTGATTAAAGGAATCGAAAGCAGACAGTGATGTAAATCCTTAGTGTAAATTCTACTGAGAGAGAGTTCAGGGTGCCACAAACAACCTGTAGTCCATCTACACTCCTGTCATCCATGAATAAAACAGCGTGCCTTACGGCACATTGTAGGCAATATGTGATGAAATTTAGCCTTTTTTTTTTACTTTCCACCCCAGTGCTGTAAAGAAGCTAAATGGATCTGCACATCATAGCAACCCTCAGAGTACATTACAGCATTGGTCATTTTTGGTCAACACATGGTATACTGCATGATGGATATGCATGGATGGAGTGATTAGAAATTGCTGTCCTGGCAAGTGCCATGTCCCATGTGCCAAATCAATTAAGTAATTAGTTTTTGATTATAACCTTTGATTTAAATTACAGGTTGATGATTCCTGCCACCCCTTTTTTTTTTCACTTCACAGGCTCGGCTTCACCGCCTCATGACATTCTCATTCGCTCTCTATCACTTTCTACATGTAGGAATTCAATGAGTATCTACCCCTTTATTTAGCTTGCTTGTGATATCTCTTTCCTCACGCTGTCTATCATTCTCTCTGTGTATCAGCATGGAAATGAGAGCACTGCCTCTTTCTTCTCCTTCATTTCTCTCCACTGGAGTGGATGTAAATGAGACATTTCTCTCCCTCTCTCTCTCTCTCTCTTTTTGGCTCTCATTTGTTTTGAGTAACAGAGGTACGCAATGTTTTCCCATCCATCTATGAAAATTAGGATACACAAGCATTTCATTTCTCTCTCTTTGTCTGGCAGCTATTTTGGAAAATGTGCCTTTTTTATTTGGTCATGCCCTTGACTGTAGGAGTGAGCGTGTGTGTTGACTGATGAGGGTTAATTTCTACAGTAGAGTGCAGGTCTGTGTGTGCCTCTGTTTATGTGTTTGTTTGTCTGTGTTGACAGATGAGGGCAACACTGCGGAGCGGAGTGCTGTTGTCAGCACAGGTGCGGTAGGGTCATCAGTACGCTTGTTGTGTGCGAGCGCGTGCGCACCTTGCAGGCATATAAAGAGCAGCTTGCCTAGAGCGCCTCATATCAGGGTATTAATATAATACAAATCGGGGGAGACAGGAGCTTGACCTCTGCTAAGCTGGTGGCAAAGACATGCAATAACACAGCATATAATCTGGAGCTGCTAGATCAGTTTAATAAACCAGGGGCACTCCTAATTAATTAAGCTCATTGATGAGCTTGAGATGCCAGGCTTCCTGAATCAACAGTAGTCACAAACTATTCTCTGCTGGAGCGCAATAATTAACAGGTACAGTAGGCAGATGGTAAAACTATAGATCCCAAAAATAGCTGCATGCTTCTTCATTACATCATGCGTGAGATACAGCTGAAATCCAGTATGATGCCTGCAAGATGGCGCTTTCTCATTAAGAGATAATGGGTAATAAAAAATAAGTCGTGAAGAGAAGCACAGCAAAATGTTTTTCTTTTCTTTTTTTGGTGAATGCCAGAGGAAATCAAGCTATTTTTTCTGCCCTTTTGCTTGATTATTATTAACCTTTTTTTTCACTGACTAAGCAGCATTAGGCAGCGGCAGTGGGCTGCAGAAATGGCCTGCAGAAGGCTACAGTTTAATAGGAGTGGAGAGAATTGCATTAATGTAAATGTAGTGGAAACAATGAGAGGCCTGGCCATTGACATGTTGGCAAACAAATGAGACTGTCCTCTCAATTAGGGCCAATGCTCCATTATCCAAATGAAAAATGCACTCGTCCATGACTTACACATGAAAGCCAGGCAGGGAGAGTGACTGAAAGAGAGGGAGAGACAAAATAAAGACAAATGCACAGAGAGAAACGGAGAGAAAGACCCCTTTCAGGGGGTCAGTAAGGAAACCAGGGAGACGTGTCTCATGATGTTCACTTTTTCACTAATTGAAGTAATCTTAATGCTACGTAAGACTTGCTGTCTATATTTAAACTGTACCACACATCACAGATTTATAGATTACTGTGCTAGTACACACAAAAAAAACTGACTTCTACCAATTTTTGGAATACAGACAACAATAATCCACATATAGAAATTAAAGGAAAAACCAACAAAATGATTTAAGGTGTTAAGCCACCATGTGCCTCCAGAACAGTATAAATGTTCTTTGGCACAGATTCAATGCTCTGGAATGACTAGATGAATTAATGCTTTTCCGCTGCAAGGTTTTCCCTCACGTGATGTTTGGATGATTGTGGTGGACAGGACTATCTAACATATCGATAAAAATCTCACAGTGGGTGGAGATCTGGTGACTGTGAAGACCAGGGCATTATCGTTTTCACCCTCATGGAACCATTCTGTGAGTCCTCACGGCCTATCGGTGGGGACAGGGTCATCCTGGAAGAGACCACCCCCATCAGGATAGACATGATCATAAGATAATGGTGATTGGTCAGGAAAGCTTGCAAGCAAAATGACCTCTACAGCCTTAAATGTGTCACCACTCTGTATATACACAGAGTTCATTTTACATTGCATGCACAACGGAAAGTATGAAAATGATCCTCCTTTCATTTTAGCAGTTGTTTTAAACTTTACTCAGCTGATGTGCCAGTGATTATTTTTTAATGCTCACAGATAAAACACTGTTATTGATTGGGTGATATCAAAAGAGGTTACACCTTATATATTTTAGCACCAAGATCTTTGCTAAAACTTGTAATACAAAAGAAGAAAATACAGCTCATTGGCTTTTAGACATAGAATGTGTTGCTCTTTTGAATACAGTATGAAAGTGGAGACATCACTTGATCAGAAAACAATAAAACCCTAAAGCAGGCTATAACTGATTTTTTAAAACCTGAAATATGGACAATTACAAGCTCAGACTCCAATATAAAACTCAATATAAGACTCAAAACAATATTCTGTGAATCTCTGTGCATGTATCCTAATATTGTGTCTCAGTAGGGGACCAGTCTGGGGTGCTGTACCAGACATTTTGATATGCGCAGATGTTCTATTGATTTGATGTGTGAGCATGCCTTTCTCTGACTGTGACCGTTCATCTGCACATCTATCATTCTCAATTCTTCTGTTTTCTTTTGTCCCTTCTTTCCATCTCTTTCTCTTTTTATGTTGCACCTCCAAAGCTGTGTCTTGCTCTCTCTGTGATGATGTCAGAAAAAGAAAAAAAAAAGTGGCCATAGCCTGAGGAAGGTATTGTAATTCACTGAAACATTGAGCGTTATTGATGCACTTCCCTGCCTCAAAGCGCCAGCAGAGGAGAGGGCTGTCCAGGCGGTCTGAAAAACAGCGCATAAAGCAGGCAGAGAGGGCATGAGTGCGGCCCTGCCAGGTTTCTGCAAGGGAGGAGGGGCGTGGGTTCACAAAACCATAAAGTCTGCAGAAAATGTCTGCTGCTCAACATTACATTATTATTGCTCAGCGTGTGGACTCCATCCCATGAAATATTCAAAGAGGTAAATGGAGGCACAAGCAACATTTTCCAAAGCCAAACTAAGTGCAACAGAGCAGCCTTCTTTGCATCAGGTGGGTGGTGAACTGCCCAACACTCTGCAACACACCATCACCCCGCACTTTTTTCCAATATCCATTTTTTTATTATGTTTTACTTTGTTCTTGTACCTGCAAAGCATGGAGTGTACTCAGTCTTTCCTAACAGCTGTGCTGTGTGCAGTAGGTTCTATTTCTGCCATGCTGACCTATGATTTTCCATTTACTCTCATTCCATTTGTTTTTGAAAAGGTTAAAATAGTGTGACCTGGGAAAAGCTAATGCCTGATTACTTCCCATTAGTCCACTATGTGGTCAGTGAGAGCCTGTGTGATGCCTTAAACCCATAACTCCAGCACGCCGTGTACAGATGGTGAATTCGAATGCAATGGACCTGTCCATCATACTGGAGGACAGAAAGTGGCCCATATATGATGGGGGTGTGTGAGAGATGAAAAGAAGAGGGATGAGATAGGAGGGCTGCTATGACTTTACTTGAAGTAATCCTGCCTCAAGTATTTGTGTGTGCAGGAAAGGCTAGCATGGTCTACAGAACGGATGTTGTTCCCTACTGCAGGGCTAAAAAGAGTTCAGCACCACAGACAGTGCTCATGTTATACACACTCAAAAGCCTCCCAAGACTCAATTTCTGCCTTTGTTGCCCATCCAAAAAGATTCTTTATCCTTTTTCTCTAAATTTACTACAGTGCAGACAAGTTTGAAAGTCATACAGAACTTTCTGTGTGATTTGTAGTCCATAACACTTGTTCTTTGAAGTGACAGAGCAAACACATACATCAACAAACAATTTAAAAAAATATTACACTATGATGTGATTTGAAATGGTAGCTAAAATAAATTCTCACACTACACCATTCCTCAAGCTTCACCTAATAAAGCGAGACTGAGAGGCTATCAGCCCCAGAGCTCCCTTGGCTAAATAAAACACATCACGGAGCTAGAGGAAGGAGAAAAAAAAATCTCCTGCCTAGAGGTTTTATTTCTGATAAACTTAAATCAGCAACTGATATTTAATACAGCTCTCCACTGCTTCGGTTTTAATTCACTTAGTGCCCTTTCCATATAGTTCTCCAGGTCCAATGTCTGACAGTTTATAAATGTGAAAGAAAGGCAGCCATAGAGAGAGAGAGAGAGGAGAGTTGAAAGAAGGGAGAGAAAGGAAGGAGCTCCATCATGGTGACTGAAGTGATGCCACAGTAAAAACATCCCCAGATCCTTGTCGACAAATTGCGCTGGTAAATGATTTCTCCGATGAACTAAATTGTATTATCTGTCCCTACTCTCTCTCTCTCTCCTTCTTTCTCTCTCTCTCTCTCTCTCTCTCTCTCTCTTTCCACCATCTCTCGGCTGAACCGGTGCCAAGTGGCCAAGTGATCACACAGTAAATGAGTTTATTTCCCTTAAGAAAGAAATGGAGGGAGTGGGTTGGAACAGACAACTATGCTACTCATCTCAACATTTAACCCCTCATATATACAAGGTAGCTTGGAGCATCAACACCCATTTTGTGAAACACATCTGGGGATCTACAGAAATTGGTGTATTTATTTGTAAATGGTTGTGCTTATTTCTAGATGGTTTATGTTGTGCCTCTGAATGAACAGGGAAAAAAAACATAGCAGCAGTGCAGTTTGAATGTCTTTTAGCTGAAACACCAGAGGAAACCTAAGTGAAGTCCTGAGCATGGAGGAAAGAGTATGCACAGCGTGGTGCGTTAAGTTTGAGATGCTTCCAGAGTGAGTTTGACAGGCGTGTAAGTGACTGTCAGAGTGCCAGTGGTGATAGAAAGCCTGCTCCATGCACTATGACATTAACTTGACCATATCAGTGGCTTAACATTCACCTCTGAGTCATCTACAGTAAGCTTCACATGCACATGCTATTAAACTGGTAGTGTTGTATTTGACAGCTACTGGTGGAAAAAAAACAAACAAATTAAATCCAGTGAGTATAAAAGAAAAAAAAAATTCAATTAATTAATCTGAATTTAACTAGGGGCAGCAGCCCATAACCTGGACTGTTTACAACATGACAGCAGGCTCCTGTGTCTTTTAATGACTCATACAATCCTGCCAGCCCTGAATCACTGTCAGAAAAGTCAGCTTTCTTGAGGAGGTATGGGGTTTGGGGAAAGGATTGTGAAAGCCATGTTCTTCAGTGTGTTTGTGTGTTAGGGGAGCGAGGTGTAGCTGGGACCAGGCGTTATCGATCCTTTTTCAGCAGAGCGCTTCCATAGCCGTGGGCCCTGTGCCATGCCTCCAGACTGATTACTGACACGCACTCTGCCGGTGCAAATTGGATTGAAAAATCCCTTCCAACCACACTTAGGGAATCATTTTCAAGACTCCCATCTCCTCCTCCTCCTCCTCCTTCTTATCCTCCTCCTCCAGCAGCCAAGCTGAAGGCCCTCCCTTTGCACACAGGCACACTGGGTACTGAGTGCATGCTTGAGTATCTGTGACGAGGCCTAAACCCTAAAGGCTGGGCTCTCCCTCGAAAATAGAGCTGTAGTGCAATCTTATACGTGTCACTGCTACATTTCAGTGGCTGTCCCAGACTCAGAGTGTCATTCCATGCTTTGAAAGTAATATATTTTTGTGTAGATTTGCCTTTGCCTCCTGGTGTGTGTGTGTAATCTTGTGTAAGAGTGAGAGCCTCAGTGGTGCGTCTGTGTCAGTTATTTACAACGCTATGACAGAATGGTTGTATCATGGGTAAAATTTAGCAACATGGCAGTGCCACAGCCACAATGGGTTCAAATGGCAGACACAGTGGCAGTGCTGTTACTCTATTGTTTTTCCTCGTGACAGCACTCTCTGGTGACATGAGTGCGTGAAGCATGTCTGAGTGATTTCCCTCGCAGATGGAAAACAGGGTCGCAGCTCCATGCCGCCTATCGGAGCAAATAGGAGTGGAAACAAAGGTATGGGGTTTGAGGGGTGGGGGGGTGGTTGTTGTAAATATGTGAGCATCACTCCCTACATCACTCCCTTCATGCAGATATATTATTCTACTCTGTTTCAGTTGGCTGATGAAGAGAGGGACATGTAACATAGGCCCAGAAAGGTCTATAAATCTTTTCTCTCTCTCTCTCTCTCTCTCTCTCTCTCTGTCTCTCTCACATATACACCACTACCACCGTTTCTCTCTCAAAAGATCTACTTTTGTGGGATGAAGCTGTTTCTTAATGTAGACTCAAACTATTAACACTTCCTCCTCCTCCTCCTCCTCACTACCCCATGCTCTCTTGTGCTTTGTGTGTTTATTTAGGAGAGCCTGACTCAGAGGACCCGATCACATGCACCCCCCCCCCCCTCCCAAAACTTCTTTGTATGTGTGTGTCTCCTTTAAAGCGGTAAACAACCATAACAGACTGAGTTTCTTCCTTCAGAGAGAGTTCAGAGTATCACATGAATAAGACATGTTATATTCTTTGAAGTCCAGTAAGAGCAAAGAAAGTTATAATTAAAAGGAACATAAGGAACAAAATCCCTGCTGGCATTTCAATATTATGAATGCCATGCACCACCACCACCACCGCTACCAACAAGCACACATGGATATCTATGCAAACACCCATAGCCCACCCTAGACTAGTGCATACAGAAATGGATGCTTAATATTGGTGCTGAGTTTCTGACTTCAGCTAGAAAGACCAGAGGGATAATTTCGCAAAACACAACAGACAGTAAACAAAAATACCAACTGGATCCATTTTAATTAGACAGATCACACCATTTTTCTGTTCTAGACTTAATTCTCTTTTCTCCTACTTCCTACTCCCTCGTTAAAATGTTACAGCTTTTACTAATAACAGAGCTCACGGTTCTTGGACACTCTTACTACGCTCACAGTGACAAATACCTTCTGAGCCATCTGGATTTATTTAATTGTGATGGGCTAGCACATGTTAAAACCAGATACATCTTCTAGTAATTGCAAACTACACAAAAACACATAGAGTAAATAAGTGAAAAAAATGCAGTTTTGTGGATCTTACAAGGATACCCTAAAATAACACTTCTCATAAATAGTCCAGAAGTCTCACCCTTGCTTCAGTGGGTACATAAGAACTGCTGCTGTAATAATAAAGACAATACTTTGAACACACCTACAGGGGTTAGACAATGAAATTGAAACACCTGTCATTTTAGACCACAATAATTTATTAGTATGGTGTAGGGCCTCCTTTTGCGGCCAATACAGCGTCA
>JAOTRJ010000055.1:10369032-10381544 GCA_028564905.1 Leptodoras praelongus
TAAATACATTTATTTTTTCTTCTTGTCTTTTTATTTTTATTTTATTATATCCTGTAATATATTGCAGTTTATATACTCATTAATTATTATTATAATTATTCTAATATAATTAAATGTAATTCAATTGATAAAATTGTATCTGAATACAATTGTAAAATTGTAATTGAATAAAAATATTCATTAAAGGTAAAAGCAAAAAAATTAAGAGCAAAATATCAATTTCATGAGCAAAGTTTATTTTCATATTTGCTTGAAGTTATGTGATCTTGGGCAATTTTTGTTTTGAGTTTTTAGTAAATGCTTTATTCTGGGTCAGGGTATGGACCTACACCTTGAACCCTGGGCAGGAGGAGAGAATGGATGAGATGCTGGTCCATCACAAGGTCATTTATCCTATTTGATTTATTTATTTTTATTTAAATATCTGAACTGTATTGAATTATAATTCTCATGAAGGGTTAGAATACCAAAAAACAATGTACTATTTAAAATGATAACTACATGGAAGACTAATGTGCATATCCAAAGAGCATTTTTTATGTTAGGACCAGTGGCCAGTGGCTACTTGTTCCCCAGGCTGCTGCACGATGGTATTCACAGAGGTTTTAGGACCTGGGTTCAAAATGGCACTTCAGACAGAATCTCACCTGTATAATGACCCTTTTACTGAACCTCATGTGCCAGCAGTGTTCCGCATTTTAATTCCAAATATGCATCACAAGTGCTATTATGAAGAATCTTTGCTTTGAAATCCAATTACTACACATGATATTAATTCCAGTATAATTACCTGTGGAGTGAATGGATGGTGCATTGAGTGAGTCAAGCGAATGTGTGCCCAGTGTTGTCTAATAGGGCAATCATTTGGACTAAATCCCATTACAGAATTAATGGAACACACTTCTTTCAATCAGCCAAAAACAATGGGGGACATGTATTAAATTCAATTAGATGTGCCAATGAGGAGTAGGAGGTTTCTTTCAATTCTCCTGAGGAAGGAGTGTCAGCTTAAAATTCAGTATGAAATTCACAATCATGTTTGAGTTACACTGGTCTAGAAAGTGTAAAAAAAAGTGGGAGAATTGATCAAAATGCATGGGATTCATTTCTGAAATAAATAAAATAAATATTTCTTTTAGTCAATTCAAAAATTGTATTTCATACAGTCAGATAAAGCTGTTAGAAAGCCAAGGGATGAGCATATAATGTGATATTTTTAGGGAAAATATATTTCAAAAAATCAATACATGTTCAGTGAAAAGTGGAAATGAATTCAGTTTGAATTAGCTCAGGATTCACCTTACTGACATAAGAAAAACCAATAGAACTGTAGATTCAACTACCGTTGTCTGCAAGTCTGTGTGTAATAAAACTCATAAAAGGAAACTAAAAAGAAATGCGAAAGGGGTCTGTTGGAAAAGGCATAAGGAAAGCTGTGCATGTACACCAATCTTTGGTAAATATCATCCATGATGCAAATGTCTATCTCTGTACCTTGCCACTACCCAGGCTGCGCCACCAAATCTGACACTTCCCTCAAATACCAGATAAGAACAGTTTTCTTCCCTTCCAAACCAGCACTGCTTCGGTGCTTTAATGCGGGGTTAAATAGCAAATAATTCACTGCGGAAAAGCTACAGCAACAGGAAAAAATTGGCTAGAAATATGAAAAATATGTCTGAGTCTCAGTTAAGTAGTATATAATATACTCTTTACATAATCTAATATAGTGTCTCCTGCTGGCTATATAGGAGCACATGAAGCATGATGATAATTAACCTTTCACCTTACATTATGGTTAATATGACATCTGTGTTCCAGGGCTAGGCCAGGATATAGGAGCAATGATGCATCTATAGGAAGTGAAGGAAAGCAAAAGGTGGCTGAGCAGTCGGGAAATATGTCGAGGACTATAGAATCAAAAGAGACTAGAGAAGCCCTATTGCATCTCATTAAAATACAGATCCTCACACATAGGGATTTAGCAAAGCGGTAGACGAAGTGTAATGTGAAAATGGTATGTGTGTAGAATTCATCTGGCCAAATGAGTAAACAGATAACTCCCAGGAGGACTAGCTTCAGTGATGCAAGAATGAGCGATATATAAAGGCTCAGCTCTCCAAAACGAACAGTGTTCACACAGCAACACTAGTCAACATGGCCTACCTCCCCAACAAATCAACACAAACAAGAAGCAACTCACATTCCTGTCACTGACCAGTCTCGGCAACTGTCACAATACTGCTGAGGATCGGAATAAATCAATATACAGAGAGAGATGGGGAGTGAGAGACTGACAATATTAGAAATAATGGAGGGCAGATGTGCGTGAAGCATGTAAAAATACAGTAAACAAACACGGTGTATTTCTGTTCGAGACATCGAACAGTATCTCAGTATTTCTCCCTTCACCGTGCCTCCACTCTCCCCTACCTCAGCCTCCTGCTTCCAGCTTGCATGCTGTTCCCCAAACCAAAACTGATGCCCATTAAAAAGGCTTTTAGACAAAGTTATTTAAATCTACAAGGCCTTAGACAGAGCCCATTAGGCATGTGAAGGAGACTGACGAACAAAAACATTAGCCTCGTAGGACTTCAGGAACCAGTTGTGCTGCCTGAGTTCCCAGGCCAGCTCAGAAAATGACATAGCATGGCCTTTCTATTTGCTCTCCTATTACTGACAGCACGAAGCATTTCATACAGCGGTGTCCTGACTACGTCTGGGATTCAGGCGTCTGGGATGCTGCAGTTTTGACTATTCTTGAAGTCCAAAATGATCAGGGGTGTATTACATAGTGTAATTTTTGGTAAACAGTAATGAAAAAAACAGCAAAATATAAATATTTTGAATTCAAAAAAGATTAAATGGCATATATTATATACTAAATGTACAATTCTATGCAGCTGATCCGCCTTTAAGTTTGGTGATCATTTTGGCCAATCAGATTTATCTGTGATTGAGTGTGTGTTATTTAATTGAATGAGAGTATCTTAAATAAATATGTTAAGTTAAGATAATAAATCTATAATTTGCAATTGTTGTTGAATATAGTCTGCTACAAATGAGACTAAAATAAACTATTTCTTTGTTATGAGCAGAAGACTCCACTAAAACTGAACCTTGTGTAAATGACCACCACTGAGAAAGAAGAATTGTTTTACACTAGTGTACTCTAAATATGCAATCATACCACAGGCTGCTGGATTATAATCTGAGATCATTAGATAAGTATGACATTTCCTTCATGTACCATATATATTCTATTTCTATAAATAGACGATGTTACATAGGTGCACATCCCTCTTCCTCAGGAGTCCGGTGACCAAATCCACACAATGGATCACTTTGTAACCGACCTGAACAGAGCAAGATGCAGAAGAGCTGTATGCAGGAAATGTCAGATAAAGAAGTATAGAATGGAATATAGTAATGGTGAGGGTTCTCCTTGACTGTTTTCTTGTAAAGTATCAGAGGGAAGTTAATAATGATTTGGGATTGTGGAATGAGTGGAGAGAAGGTGTGGAATCAGCCTTATTTCTTCCATTCACTTTGACGCTGTCTCTTGATTTGCACTATAAATCCATTTTGATAGGTCAATAACCTATAATGTTAATGTCACAGTCCTACCATTAGTTTTATAGCTTGTGTGTCCCTTCTGTATCTTAATGACCCATAGCTGGCAGAGCTGCAGATGTCTCCAGCCCACAGCTAAACTCCATGTCCCCCAACCCCAGAGTGTCCTCCAATCCTGCACACACACAGGGGCACTCTTCTCCCATTCCTCAAATCACTCTCTCTTCCTCCCTCTTTCTTTTCTCTGTCCAATGTCCTACCCACTGGTTTGTCCTTTTAAATTCCCATGTTTAGTGTGTCACATCCTCTTTCCTGCTCTTGTTTTCATTTCGTTCTAATGAAGTATGCTCACATGCTCACATACAGCATGGCCAAATTGCCATAATCAGTTAGCGCTAGGAAGTGTGCTGATTCTGGAACTCTTTGAGTAATTATGCTCATTGCCTTTATACTTTCTCCCAGTGCTCATTTCACGGTCAGGCTCCCGCTGAGGGAGGATGCACAAGCCCTCAGTGTGACCTTGCTCTCTGTTCCTAGGCCTGACCACAGCACTATTGATTCATGGATCTATCTGGCCTTCGAGCTGCACACATCGCACCCAGAGCCCAGTGACTTGGCCACTGATCCTCAATTCTGGCCTTCTCACTTGAGTCCCAGTGCCACAGCCCATTAGAAAGGTGTAGGGCTTTAAGCGATGCTTTGGATAATGCTGTCGACTCACACCTCCAGGGGGAATATGAGAAGGTAGCAAGAGTGGGATAGAGAGAAAGTGATAGAGAGAGACAGAGATAATGGAGCATCCATGTAATGGCCTTTCCCTGGGAAACCCTGTGTAAACACAGCTAATGATATCAAAGTGTGATAAGCTCACAAAGCTCATAGCTGCAGTTGCCAATGTTTGAAAATCTTTCTCTGTCGTTCTCTCATTATCAGTGGAACACTGTGACCCAGTCTGCATAGATTGTTTGCAGTCAGGGGATAAATCCCTCTACTGGTCTGCTGTTTAATCGTCTTATCAGGGGTGCAACAGAGATTAGGACATGCCAAGCATGTAAGACACAGTGTGAGGCAGCAGGATTACACACTGTCCTGAGTGGACCAAGAACACAAGGAGCTGAGATGGTTTGGAAAGATTCAGAAATCTTCTTGATACTTAAAATTCCTGCCGCCACTAAAACCATGTTGTCACCCTTTATTCGTTTGGTGAAAATGAAGAAGTCTGGACTGAATTAAAAAATGACTACATGGGTGCTGTGTGGCAAGTGAGGTAGTAATATTGCTCTATATCAGGTGTGGGGGAATCAAACCCAAACAAGCAGAAAGACGGCTTAATAATGACTTTACAGAAGCGCAGTTTTGCTGTGCATGCATTAGTAAATGTCAGGGCTGAAAATGGATTTTTGTCTACCTGGATTGGGTGAGAAGAGTGAGAAAACAAGCTTGTGCAAGTGTAGGTCAAAAAAAAACAGAGCTGAAGGCCTCACCGAGACAACAGGGCAAATGGAAACTTATTCCAGCTGTCAAGCAGGCTTGTGGAAGCACGGGGCTGGAGATGAATACACAGGCAGAGTGCTACAGGACCCACAGTATATAACTGGAGAACACAGATCAATTAATGTGGTGACAAATTAGCACAAGCACTTCATTTAGCAATATGACACCAGTGGCAGCCGCTCTCCACTCCGAATTACATGGCTGATCGACGCCGCTTCCGAAAGATGCTGCATTCAATGAATATGGAGAGCACAGAGGGACTGACAACAGAGCCAGACCTGCTCAGGCAGGTCTACATCGTTACCTGAACGAAGTGCAGTTCCTGGGAGCAGGAACAACAGTGACATTTATGCCAGCAACACCTTTATCGATGGAACAAGGACACATGCCTTGCTCGACATTAATTCTGACACACATCAGCAACCAGAAGGCGTGTTAAACACGTTTATATATCTTTAACCGCTTTGTGTTGGAACCTCATCTGCAAATTCACAAGATGTTAAACAAGAATGAAGAGTTAACAAAAGACTACGTTCGAAAGGTGAAGGGTCCATAGCTGTTTTAACAATGTGTATTCACAGAAGTTGACTGAAGATCAGATTAGTTTTAGTAAAAAAAATGACAAAGGCATGTTCAGGATAAATATACAGTATATCACCTGGAGGTATATACACACTGTATTATAGAATCAACTTATTAAACGGTGCACGAACACTTGAAAGTTTACAAGCAGGCCAATGAGTTGCTTTAAAGTATTAAAGTAAGTGGTGTGCTCTCCGGTCAGTACATGGGCCCACCCAGAAAGAAGTCCCCTGCGCTGAGCGCTCAATTATTCAGTAGAAGGAGACTCTCTCCGTCTCTTTCTGTTGCTTTTAGTGTTTCTTTTGTTTTGTGTATAGACTTAACAAAACACCAGTGACCCTTATTTCTCTCTATCAGCCCCCACACAAATTGAAGGTAAAACCGTACCTTATATCGCCTCAGTGCAAAAAAAAAAAGCCAAAATATACATTATATTGTATAGACATAAAGCACCCGAAACCCAACCACGCATCGCTATCACCTTCAAAGAGAGGAGCTCTGCTTACATTAGCAAAGCAGCTTCAGGATGTCTGACATGGGTGAATTTTATCTCTTTTCTTGCACTTGACAGCTGAAAGCGATCCCCGATTAGATTAGGTGTGTGAGTGGCACGGTGCCGGCGCAGGGCCAGGCCGCATGGCGCCGTAGCCCAGGCTGAGCAGGCAGCATGCACTCTAGGCTCTGGCACACTGGAACGATGAAGGAGAATGATTAATGACCAGCCCTCGCTATCAAAGCGCCGCACCAAGCTCGAAGATGAGAGATTGCTTTCTGACGATCATTAAATCCTGGTTGCCACATCTGCGGGTGCGCACTTTTCATCTGGCCCCTGACGGGCGGGGAGGGCCGAGCCACACGGCGGCCGGGCTGACGGACGAGAATGCTGTGTGGAGTCAGGGTGGGAGGAATCCTCCATCCGCTACGCTAAGGTTAGTTAAAAGCTTGCTTCCTGCACAGTTGGATTTTATCTACTCCCACTCCTCTTCCACACACCTCTGCATTCATGCTTTCATTACAGTGTTATGCAGAGGCTTTACACTGTCTTTTTCTGATATATGAAATATGCATGGTAAATGTAAAAAAAAAATACAAACCAGTACAAAAAAACAGGTGGAAAATGAGTATTGCTTAGTATTCATATTCTGGTGAATGCAAGCGAAAGAAGAAGAAGGAAACTGACAGCAGTAAGAGAAATCAAAGTACATAAAATCCTCTATCAGCGAGTGATAGCCTTATGGAGCAGCAGATTCATGTTAAACAAATTTGTACAACACTGGATTTACATCCACTCGCCCTATTTCATATTTGAACATACTCCTTCAGTGAGCTGAGAAATTGCCAGGTCTCTGCAGAATCAGGTTATATGATCCTCTTTCTTCATACTGAACATCAATAACACATTCCTATACAGATACAGCTGGATTCCCGTCTCCCTTCAGACCAGCGCTACAGAACAGGGCCCTTCAGAGAGGAGGTATATTAAACACAACTCAGAATCTCAACTCAGAGATGAGGAAGAAAAAAAAAACACACACACTTAAAAAAAAAAAATAACAAAGAGAGAAATGGTGAGGGTAAAAAAGGAAGACTACAGAATACTGCACTATTCTTACTTCGTCTCTTATTTTAACTCATACAGCCACACTGAATGAAAAGTGCAAAAGGATGACAGGTAGTAGGCCACCATGATGGGTAAAGGCATGTTACTTACCCAAAAATACATCATCATTTTGGCCAGAGGACAGGAAAGCACGAAGCAAAGGGGAAAAAAAGAGACGTAGGTGATGGCCACCTGATCGCAGTGGGACAGGCCAAAGGTCCGAGTGGTTTTCTGTTTGTATAGCTTTTCTTCTTTCTTCTCAGGTTCTGTGAAAACACGTCTCTTTTACTGAGTCCCCTCCTCTTCTTTTTAGTAATCTGGGAGATTTTTTTTGGCCCAGGGGGAAAAAAAGTTAGGGACAGGGAGAAAGGGAGGTGGAAAAAACACTGCCTGATCTTACTTTGTACCTTCCTCTAGCTCCTTTCGTCTTCTTGATGACCACACAGAAACTGCTTTTACTTCTCCCTTTCTCGTCCACTCACACACACTCCGCTCTCTCTCCCTCACTCTCTCTGCACATGTGCGTTTGGTCTCTCCTGATGTCAGCGCACTGGCTGCTTCACGCTCTTTTTGCTGAATGGGAGAGCTGTGCTTCTAGGGCAGGCACTCCAGAAGCTGTTCGACGGGCTTCTCCAGCATTGCTCCACTGATGTATTGCTCCACGCCGGCAACGAAGATCTCGCTTTAGTCACTGATATAGCCAGATCTTCGCAATAGCTACTCATCCAGGCCAGGACAGAAGGGGGACTAGAGGAGTACCCACGTGTCTGCCACCTCTGCTGTAGAGAGGAGCTGAGAAGAGCTGTATCTCACTGAGCAGCTGCAGGAGAATTCTCTCTCTTCAGTCTTGTGTCACCCAGAGCAACAGCCGAGAAGCAAACAGCTGATAAAGGCGAGAGGAGTAAAACTGTAAGTGCACATAAAAGGTGCAGATCAGTCTCTTTCTTCTTTTCCCTCGCTTGTTTCTTTTTTGTTTTGTTCTTTTTTACTAATGCTTTTTTTCCTGGTGCAACGCCAGTGAAAAAGATGAGGCTGGATTTGGGGAGAGAGGGCTCAGTGGATTCCGGCGCTCCACACTTTGGCCAATCAGGAGTCAGCAAATTCTGGTAGAAAGCCGAGGGAGAGTCGTTTGACAGCATGCAGTGCGTATGGCTGTTCTTTGGGCAGGCAGAGGCAAAAGTGTGAATGTGTGTGTGTGTTCATCAGTGAGTGTGTTTGGAGTACTGTTAAGTGTGTGTGTGTATGTGTGTGTGTGTGTATGTGTGTGTGTGTGTGTGTGTGTATGTGTGGTGGTGGGGGTGGGTTGCTTTAACATGTGTGTCAGACTGTGTCAGCAAAATTTCACTCCATATATTCAGTCTAGAGCTGGATCGCTTGAAATGTTTTAACCTTAAACATGCACAATATCCATGTGAATTGGAGTACCTTCATTTCACTAGCGACGCAGTGCAGAAATATTAAACACCTTATTGGGTTATGAAACGCACCGTATTAAAATCTTACTTGCAAAACAATTTGTTTTCATTTGCACTTTTAATCAATACAAATACTTCATCTGGTTTGAGTATATTTCTGACATTTAGGCATATTTCTCAACAAATAAAGTAATATACTGTAGTTATGCATATTTTTTAATGGATTTGTTTTTAATACAGAGTCAGCCTCTTCTCTCTAGCAGTGCCCACAGGGACGATGAGAAATCCTTCAGCAAGTGTTGGATTAAAGATACGATCTCTATCAAAAGAGCACCGGTCTCCATGTCAGCAGAATATGAAGGAAAAAAGGTAAGTTTCAAAGATAATAATAAGTATTATAATAAGTGAGTAGAGTACCAAGCAGAGGCATTTGTCTCTAACATCACACTAATCAGGCGGCTCACACATGGAACAGGTCATTGAAAAAGGGAATGAAAGGGTATTCAGTGTCACAAGCACACTAATCAAGAGCAGGATAACTGCATTTGTTTCTTCACTTAAGTAACACATTTATTTCCTGTCAAAAGTTTTGACTATTTCTCTCTATTTCTTCCTTTTTTTTGTACTCCAGCTCCATTGGAAACGTTGCCTAGTAATGCTTATGGAGCTGCTTGTTCAGGTTAAGTACTAAGCGGACGAATAGCCCTCGGGACATAATTTTTCCATTACAAAGACAAGAAACCCTTCCTTGGAGAGGAACGAGGGAAGAATAGTCAGAGAACCTGAAGAGGCTGTGTGTCTTGTTGTGTTCCCATTTTCTATGCGCCCGCAATCCATTTACTCAATATTTAATGCCAGCACCGTTCATTTCACCGGTTTGATCTCTGAATTTCATGTGAGCTTCTCATCAAGACCCACAGCTTTGTTCCTAACTTGATATGAACCGTTATAAGATCTAGATAAAAGGTATTAATTATGTACACGTTGACCTTTCTTATCTCTTACTGCAAGTAAGAAAAGTAGGTCCGCTATTCCCGCTACACACATGAGCACCTAGCCTAGTCATCATGTTCTCCCCTGACCTACATTCCTTCCAATGCATTTTCTCCGTAACGTTGTGTAACGTTATTCCGAACTTGCTTGCTAATAAGACACAAACTGGGGAGAACGAGCAGCAATGAAGATGCTGAACAAGGGCAAACCCAAAAATCAGGAGTCAAAGTGATCATTCCCTCTCACCTGAGCCCAGGTGTCAAGCAGAGTCAAGGCGAGCAAAATGAACCAGTAGCATTTTTCTTCTTTAAGCAGGGCAGATGAGCCAGGCTTTGGCCAGGCTGAACCAGTCTCCATGCCAGATCATCTTAATTAGGAGTCAGTGGCGGCCAACGGCAAGCGAACACATCTGGGAGGCCATATTGGACACAAACACAACTTGTCTTGGAAATCCTAAGAATACTTCAAAGCAGCAAAAACACATTTTTCAACGTACAAAACCAGAATTGAGCTATAATAATTTGAACCACTCATTATGCAGTGTAAAAGTTGATCAGCACAGCAGTACGACAAATATTAAAAAGTCTCTGTGATCGCAGAGTTGTGCTTATGTTGTGTGGTTCGAAGACCTAAGAAGCCCAAGAGTGCTATCAATTACACGTTTTCTGCTGAACAGCTGAAATTCAGCTCTGACAGCAGCTGACAGTGTTCAGCATTATCCCGCCATCTATGTGATGCCAGCGACAGTGATTGGACATTCCCATTCCAGTAATCCCTTCTCACCTACCCACCACGTTTTCATCAGCTGCGAAGTGGGGACCCCGTCAAGCCATTTTTACATGCAAACCAACTACCTAACACACCTCGTAATGAGGACTCGTCCCACTTTCTCACACACAAATGCTCACTGGTGCACGCACACACAATGTGCAGAGTTCTCAGTGCACTGTAACTCTTAGTCCTGTCAGCCAGTATGCCTGTTTGCCCTGCCTTCTTCATTAGCGCTTTAGCCAGCGTCATCATTTCTGCCTCCATAAACTCAGTCGAGCTGCATGCCTCTTTCCTCCACTCACTGGGCACTCTTTCCCTTTCCAATTACCTCTACAATTCATTTATTCATTAACCCACCATGGAAAATTGAGGGTGAACAAGTTTGAAAAACAAGTTCCCTTCATTTTTCTCCATTTGGTGCTGGTTCTTGATGTTTGGAACATGTTAGAGAGGCGGTTAAAATGCAGTTTAGTGGAAGCCGTGCTGTATTGGAAAGGAGAATAGATCGCTGGACAGGAGCCTTTCTACACAACCTGCTGGAGTCCAAGCTAAGACAGCACCTGCCACACATTTCGGAATCTCTCCATGCTAATAATTGCATGTTTTCTTTTAGCACATATTGCAGGAAAGGCAACTAATTTGGCTCATTTGAACGAAAACGCACATGGTCAGAGCACACTAAATTAAACACAGGCTTTATCATCGCATGGCAGCTCATACAAAATCAATGTCACTAATCACAATAGACTATAATTGCCTTCGCTTAAATTGCAGGCAGGAGCTGAACAATTTCACCAGGCAAGCTTTACAGTTCAAAGGAAATTTTTTTGGAGTCTGTTAATACATGTCAGGGGATTATTATATGTAAGTTGCATTCATGTTAAATAACAGAGCATGTATATAAAACATGTACTGCAATACACTGTATGCACACTGATGCAAATGATATAGACAGAGTTGCCTCTTTGAAAGCATTCACTTCAGGTCACTTGCCTTGCTCTCATGCTGTTTTATTGAAACACTGTGTAGACACACTGACATTTTTTTCCCACTGCTTGAAAGACCTTTGGAAATAACAAAATAAAGACAATGCACTAAAAAAACCTATTAAGACATCTCAATGCCCTGCTCAGCATGTCTTAATGAGAGCTCATGGTGGTAAACTTAAAGTATTTGTGCTGCTAAAAAAGACTTCTGAAAGAAAAAAATATACCCAACCACTAATCAATGTACTGTATCACTACCACAAGTATTAGTTTCATATCTCTTCTTCTCCGTACTGAAATGAAACTGCTTGCTACAAGTGATCTTCTTAATTAAGTAAACCTCTAAAAACAAGATACAGAAAAACAGAAAGTCTTACAGCTGCGAACAAGTTGCATTTTCACTCCAATGAGCACGTTTGCTGCTATTCCTGGAGGAAGTCAGCATCACTGCACACCAATTCTTAATAAAACTCAAACTTTATGAGGCAGTGGTGTGTGCTAAGGTTACAGTCCAATTAAAGCTACATTACTGTTAATATTCACATTTGGAAAGTTTCATGGGTGTATTCGGGTTATCTTGTTCGGTTATCAGCGTCACATGTGTGATTAAATACTAGTGCATCTAAAAAAAATGAGAATATAGTGGATAATTTCATAATGTAATTTGAAAAACTGTCATTTTATATTAAATAGAAATATATTAAATATCATTGTCATTGTTCATATGTTTTATATTCATTGCATGTCAGGAGACATATTTCAAGCATTTTTTTTTTCATTTTGATCATTATGGCTTGTAGCTCATGAAAAAAAGAAATTCAGTATCTCAAATAATTAGATTTGATTGTGGTTGCGTGTGCTGAACTAGACCAAGAGTCACACGCATATATACAGTACAGGCCAAAAGTTTGGACACACCTTCTCATTCAATGCGTTTTCTTTATTTTCATTCATTATTTCATTATTTACATTGTAGATTCTCACTGAAGGCATCAAAACTAGCTCATTCATAATATAATTTATATTATAAAATAATCATAATATGAATTTTAACAGTTGTCCAATAGGGCTGTCGGCTGTGTAGTAACCTGACTTCTG
>JAOTRJ010000055.1:10402477-10417151 GCA_028564905.1 Leptodoras praelongus
CGGCTGGGCACCGGCTCCCCCGTGACCCCGTAACTGGGAATAAGCGGTACAGATAATGACTGACTGACTGACTGACTTGTTTATTTAACAGAGCAGCACAGAGGTGCAGTGTGTAGTGCTGTTTCCTCACAGCAAGAAGGGGCTGGGTTTGATTGCCTTGCTACATGGCCAGGAACCATTCTATATGGAGTTTGCATGTTCTCCCATGCCTGAATGGGTTTCCTCCCACGGTCCAAAGACATGCACTAAAGCTACGTCTCCACTATGATGTTTCCATTTTAAAAGTAGAAATAATGTGTCAGAAATAATCTTTATCCATACTAACACCTGAAAATGCATAGCACATGACTATTCACATACACTGGGCATGCAACTGCAACTGCCAGGTGTAAAAAGGAAGCTGCTGGACATGGGAATTGTCACAGATCACTTAAATAATAGCGTGCCTCCTGCTCATGTGGGCAGTTATAGCATTATAAATGCAGAGTTTAACCGCATAGCAGCTGCTAGCAAAGACAACAAGGTCAGCAACACCTGCAGTTCATTATCCATGTTGCATTCAACACAGATAGTTGAGGCTGATGTTGTTTTTGGAAAAGGATCATGTGATAAGAGCATGACAAATCAGGGAAGGTTATGCTGTGACTGATCAGGAAGGGAACGACGGTGTCTGCATCATTGTTTCCAGAAGTCTCCGTTTCTGCCCCTCTACACTACAACGCAACCCCAGAATTCTGAATCTAAATTGGGGCCATCAGCATTCCCAAAAGTCTACATTTAAGAAGCTTGAAAGCTCTTGAGTAGTATGGATGCCAGGTGTAGATGTAGCAAAAGTGATGCATTTTAAAAATAAAACTTATTAGTATGGATGGCCTTAGGTGTAACGTGTGTGTGAACATGTTCATGTGTCTGTGTGTCTGCCTTGTGATGGACTGTGACCTGTACAGGGTGTTTCCCTGCCTTCTATCTAATGAGCACTGGGATAGGCTCCAGCAACACCTGCAACCCAATAGGATAAGTGGCTTAGACAATGATTGAGAGTGAGTGAGAGTGTTTATTTAATGTAAATAACATTTTATTATTTAACACTGAAAAGGAGAGGGGAACATTTTTTACATTTAAAATTGGCTAGAAAATATTAATGCTAAAATCAGCTATGTAAAAAAAAATGATTACAATGTCTCATCAACATGTCCTCTGTGTGTTTGTAAATGACCTCCTGTGCCACTCAAAACTTGTTTTTTGAAGTAGCTCTTGGCAAGTACTCAGATCTCTCTGTGACCCACAATGTTGTTTATTTTCCTTCTGTTTGCACCCTCCTTTCTTTGGCCCTTCCACCTCTTCCCCAAACACTGTGGGAGTGATGCCTAATGAGGTGCCCGCCTCCTCCCTCCGCTCTCCTTGCCAGCCACGCAACCCTTAATCTGTGCCTTAACCTGCCCATTGAGCAGCAGAGCCTGGCAGAAAGAATTACACCTCTGTGGTCTAGCCAGACTGCACTGTACCCCTCTCTCACAACACTTAATTAATCCGCTGGGGAGGCCCATCAGACAAAATAGAATCCCACTGCCGAACGCTGGCTTATCCGCTCGCCCTCTGACACTCCACTGTGGAGCCATGCATTGATAAGAGGGCCGTTAAGAAACATACAAATATTGTTATTAACAAGATGATCACTGTAGCAAGGCTTTCCTGACCCTAATGGAGATAAAGAGAGCAAAAAAAGAGAGGTGTATGAGGAAGGAAGAAAGAAATATAAACAAAGAGTTGAGTATATAGTATTTCCTGAGCTTCTTTCAATATTACAGCTACTGGTACTAGATAGTGCTTGTACTCTTATAGCACTGGGAAGGGAATTTTCCTTCTGGTCCCTTTGAGTCGTACAACACGCAGTAAAAAACACCTTGATAGAAAAATAATAGAGTGTTCTCTTAGTAAGGAGATAAAGGGGTCATTCTGGCTCAGCTGCCATTTCAAAGTCCAGCTGTTAGACTGTAACACTTCCAGGCAGATCAATGTATTGCCATGGCTGAAACATCCAGCAGACCCATATGCCATTCTTGCCTTGACTTTTCCATCCAGCCCCACTGCAATAACTCAAAGCAAGGCACTATTCACACAGCACACATCCAGTCCTGCTCTGCCATGGGGTTCGACTCATTTCTGCTAAAAGCACTTTGGGGCAAATGTTCAATCAGGCCCAAGATGATCTAAGCTGGAAAGGCAACAGGAAACAAACGAATAAATAAAGGTCTGCTGTAAAACTGGGAGCAGTGGAAGTGGACCCTGAGAGTATCAATCCTGGTAATTGCAGTAGTAGAAAATGAATCAGGCAACACGGGAGGGAGTTAGGAAAGAGAGAGAGAGAGAGAGAGAGAGAGAGAGAAAGGAGAGAGAGGGGAGAGACTGAGACTGTGCTGGGTGTCTAGCTATATAACCATGGTCAGGAGTAAATGAGAAGGAGGAGGGAGGTGGTTGGAGGTTTGAGCAGTGGGGAAACACAGCCAAAGCCTGCATACTGTAAACAAACATGACCTGCATCCTTAAAACACTGAGCCCAGCTACCAAACACAAATGCCAGAAGGCAAACACAGGGACTTCTAAAGCTACACGGGCATCATCCTTCACTATACACAGAAAATGTTAGCCTGAGCCAGGCCTTTGTTATTTGTATCTAAGACCAGGTTGAACTCACTGAATACAACAGACAGTATTTCTAAAACAAATGCCAGCAGAAGAAAAAAAAAAACGGCAGGAGCTAAGCAGAAAGTGCTGAATTTGGAAGAGTGCACATGAGAAAGTGTGTGATTATGAGGCAATGCTTTGGCTCAGGTGTCAGCTCTCATTTGGAAAGGAACTGGAGGGCTGTTGCTGCTCCAGTACTTAACACCCACATCCACCAGGCCTGGGGCTATGACAGGCATCCTTTTTCCATAAGTGCAGCATAAGGCCACATTTAGCCCTGCAACAGAAGGGAAGCGCATGGAGAGCACATGGCTAGAGCTTTCGTTATCCTCCATTAGTGGGGTCTAAGTGTAAAGACAGCATTTGATAACAGTCACATGCACATGTAAATAAAGAAACCAATACCCTACAAGCCAGCATGCACAATGCTTCATTTTAATCAGTCTTATTAATTAGAATCATTAAGGAAGCAAGTCATTTTTAGGTACTGTTCTAAGGTTTATCAGCACTTCTGCACTTTTACAGGAAGAAAAAAAAGGTTGGGGGGTTCCTTATCTACTTGAAGAGGCATGGCATGTTTCCTCAGGCAATAATCATTTTGCTTAGGATGTGAGGTGTGGTGTTTGATGCTGTGCCTTTTCACCATTTTAACAGCATCAAACATCTGTAAACAAGTTCTTTGTTATTCAGAGAAATATGCATAGGAAAAGCCAGCAAATTTGTAGTGGGTGACTGTGAATTATGTATATCTTCAAAGAACTGTCAGGGAGGTTTCACCTCTCAACCAACTCTTTCTGTTTATGAGAGTTCACCCGAGATGTTGCTTTACAAGTGCACCTACTGCTCATTATTGCCATATTTACTTTGAGTTCATTAATTCATTATTAGACATGCATATACATATACATATACATATACATCATGCTTATATGCCCTTGGTTTATTTTGTTTTTGATCACTTTAACAATAATTAAAAAAAAAATACAAATAAAAATAAATAAATATATATATATATATATATATATATATATTTATATATATAATAAACAAATAAACAAACAAATAATAATAATAATAATAATAATAAATGTTTTGTCTTTCTTTGCATCAGTATGAAAGATTTATATAGGCCCCCTCTCCTCCCCCCCAAAAAAGCAACACACACAATCAAAGAAAAAAAAAACCCCAAAATATTAATTCAATAAATCATCTACTAACAGATTTCCTCATAATATTCCACAGTGGTGTACTAGAGTGAATTGATGGTAACTTCATTCATTCATTCATCTTCTTGGCCTCTTATTCCTTTTCAGGGTCACGGGGGAGCCTGTGCCTAGCCGGCCACATAGGGTGCAAGGCAGGAACAACCCTAGACAGGGCACCAATCCATCGTAGGGCACACACACTAGCGCACACACTCACACACTAGGTTTGATTTTTTTTTTTACCATTTACTGTTAATGTGTTCATGTCCATGAACATGCCTGTATCGTCTTTGTGATCTTGGCGATTCTGCTAAGACAATGCTATTAAGATTCTTGGAAAAAGCACGAATAGACTTACTCAGCACATACTATCTGACTGCTGCTGGCTTTGGTTACAATAAACATGTCTCTGTCTGCCATGCATATTGCTGCCCATGCAAAAACTCCAAAGAGACAGTGTTCTTCATTTCTGTGGTATTCTTCCTAATACAAATGACTGCGGTACTATTTCACACATATATATTTCTATCTTAGAAAATGGATAGATTTGTGCTGTGTCACGAAAAGCACAAATTCCAGGTATGGAATGAATTTCTGGGGTATAAAACACGGGAAAGCCGCTTTAAGCATTTTAGTTTTAATCTGTTTCTGGCATTGATGGTTACTGACCATTTAAACAACAAAAGGAGTCATAATAGCAGCACAGCCTCCACTGAAGCCATGAGGGTTGTTAAATCAATAATTCATTTACTTTAATGAGATAAGTATTTGGAAAACTAATTGTACACTACTCTATTTAGCCAATCCTGTCAAGGACTATAATGCAAAATTCTCAGTTATGTCTTACTGTGTTATTTGCACTTTACATTTGTAGTCCTGTGGACTCTGCTACTGGATTTTTGTATGATTCACCATGATTCTGAAGACATGATATATGGAGGAATGACTATAACCCCAATACAATAACCCTCTTGGCCTAGTCTATTAAACCTAAAGGATAACAACACATTAAACTATGGTTTAACAGTTTCAGCTACAGCCTACACCGCAAGTATGGTTCATCAATCCTTCACAAGCAATACCTTATATCCTCTAGTCACTACTGTAGCAGTTAGATCAGTCTACAAGGAAAGCTTTCAAAATTTTAATATTATAATATCAATTAAAAATTATAGTAAATAAATTTAAGTGGGCTACAATTATGGTCAGGGAGACTGAACAATTTATTTCAGCCATTTTCTGTCAGCCATGTCCATAACTACATTTATGTATGAACAACATTTTATGATGACTGGTCAAATGTCAGATACTGGTTTCTAAACTTTAGCTTGCTTGGGATGCCAGGTTTGTTGACCACTCTTTTACATTTGGCACTACTGCACTCATTGGTCAAATTGATGTTATCAGTACCGCTGTTTGATCAGAGTATCTTGATCAGAGTACTATGACAGTTCTATGAAAACCATACAAGGAAGAAGCTGTATTTTATGTTGTGGTTCAAACGTTGCGAGTAGATTTAAGCATTTTAAAATCATAGTGGTCCCAAGAGGCCAAGTGAAAAAAACTTCAATAGGTTCATAAAAGTGTGTCCCGATCCCAACTAAAAGCATACACCAAAGCATTGCCAACACAAGGTAAACAACCCCTTAATTGCATTTGCAATAGAATTTTTTGTAAAAAAAAATTAACTGTATAAAATTTTAAAGTTTTTAAGGAAAAATGAGGTAACTACTGAATCTCCCCATTATATTTTCAGATTTTCCTCTTAGTGTGAGACCTTAAAAATGTCGCCAATAAATCATTACAATATCATTATTTCATTTTACTGTTTAAGGCGTGGTGCCCTACTAAAAGCACTTTTACATTTTATCCAATGATATTTATGCCAAAAGTAAGGCATTTTTGGTTGGTTTCATCATTGTGAGTAAATTTCCTTTAGACAAAATAAAATTCAAGGCAATACAAAATGTCCTTAATTACTCCTTAATCCTAACTAGCATGGTCATCCCCTAAATTAACACCTTAAAATAAAATTAATAGCTGGAAATGCCCTTAATTACCCCTTAATCACAACAAACAAAGGAAAACCCTGAATTAACACCTTAAGTATAGGATTAAGGGGTTTCACACTCATATATTAAAGAACATTTTAAGGTAAAGATAAGAAGTCTGTTCCAAATTAAGCCATTTGCTTGATTTGCTAAATTGGCAGGGGTGGCTCAGTGGCTAAGGTGTTGGGTTACTGAATAGAAGGTTGGGGGTTCAAGCCCCAGCACCACTAAGCTGCCACTGATGGACCCCTGAGCAAGGCCCTTAACTCTCAACTGCTCAGTTGTATAAATGACATAAATGTAAGTCACTCTGGATAAGGGTTTCTGGTAAATGAATTAAGCCATTTGATATATTTTCATGGGTAAATTAAGCTAAACTTAGGTTAAGGTTAAGTACATTTTCAGAATACTGCATTGCGTTGTTTTGCAGTGTGAAACATGGACACATTTCCTTATTGGTATATCTGCAGATCGATTTTGTTAGAAGATTGCATGTGAATGCTTGTGAATATGAGCAACTATGATTTCTATCATGGATCTAATAAAAATAATTGAAGTGAAAAGGTATGAGTAGAAGTTTTTAAATACTGTGTTCACTCACTGCCCACTCTATTAGACACACCTATCTTGATGGTCCACCTAGATGTTAAGTCAGAGACAGTAACTCGTCTGTTGCTGCACAGTTTGTGTTAGTCATCCTCTAGTCCAACATCAGTGCTCACAGGATGCTGCCCAAAGGACAGTTTTTTGTTTGGTGGACTATTTTCAGTCCAGCAGTGACACTGAGTGGTTTTCAAAACTTCAGCAGCACTGCAGTGTCTGATCAAATCGTACCAACACAACACACACTAACACACCACCACCACATCAGGGTCACTGCAGTGCTGACCACGATCCACCACCCAAATAATACCTGCTCTGTCTTGGCCCTGTGGGGTCATGATCACTGAAGAATAAGCATAAAAGGAGTCTAACAAAGTATGCAGAGAAACTGCAAAGTGCACCAGTATGGTCTGTGGAGCTGAAAAATGGACAAGGAATGTGGATACAAGAAGGTGGTTTTAATGGCTGGTCGGTATATAGTATATGTATGTAGAATAAGAAGAAGATGAAGAAATTCCAATAAAGCTTAAGCATCTTCATTGCTTGGACTCCTAATGTTTCAGCACTACATGCTCTCTAATAGTGCATGGAAAAAAGTACTCTTCAAAGTAACACACATTTAGAATGAAAGAGTCAGCATAATGTTTTATTAACCTATCATCCTCTTAGCAGACACACGTTCTTACTTTTGTATACTTACTTTATGTCTTATATTTTATATGGCTTTATTTTTTAAAAACTCAAAATATTTTTAAAGAATAAAATGCCCCCTTTCTTCCCGTTTTCCAGTGTAACAGTTAGCGTACTGTATGTGTACATTTAAATCCAATTAGACAAAAAAAATCTCAGTTTTACAATGTACGTAGTGTGATTGTCAGGTGTGTGCGCAGACATAATGTCTAAAAGAAAATATGGTTTAACTGGGTTTTTAACCCATACAATCTGTCAAAGTGTAATTATTTAGCTCAACCAAGTAACACTAGAGGTGTCATTTCTGCAGACCGATATGTTCATTGCTAAACGGTAATTTTCCGAACACAGATTAAGCCATCAGGCCAGGAAAACGGCTATTACCAAGAAATCCCACCACTAATTGTTAATATCTTTACATGCTGTATGTATAAAATATCTGGATCTTGTCATTTTGAGTATTTACAAACCTCGATACGGTCCCAGTCTTTCCATATCTTTTAGTATTTCTGCTATTTGAGATATTTGAGCTGCATGCTTTCGGTAGAACACTTTGAAATGTCAGACTGAGGAAAAGAACATCACATCATCACAGCAGCTTGAATGGAACTAATGAATTTGAATTTCCTTCCCATCCTATAAATAAAACATTTCAGTTATTTTCAGTCACTAAGCCCAGTAACAGTTTCACTTCCAACAAGCTGTGCATATTTGCTTGTACATTTTGTCTTTTATTTCAGCAGGCTGAACTGGGACGATTTTCATTTCTCCAACATGTTCTGCCACTAACGCACTGTTTCAGAACGCTACATTCTGAAATTCATATGACGTCTAGTCATATCAGAAGAACAAATGTAGATATTATGGAGAAATGACTAACTATTTGGCTATTTCCTTTGCCGCGATGAATTTTCCTGTGGTAATCTGGGTCACATATGTATTAGTTTCTAAAGTTCTCTTCTTGCTGTGCAATTCCTATATATTTTCCTTTTTTTTTATTTGCTGTGAACTAATGTTAGGAATGTTTAAGGCTCTTGGCATCAAGTCCTGGCATCTAGAGAGCCAATAAATTCAAACGCTAACAAGCCACAATGTACTGCATTGTTATGTAAGATATTTATTTATATTATAAAACAAACACAACAGGAGTCTTTTAATATTACATTGCCTATATAACACTACTTTATTCCATTAATTCAAAGTGGTTTAATTAATCATTTCATCTAATGAGCAGTAGTTTAATTACGCTTTGCATAATGAGCTGCTGTACCCTGCAATGCACTGGCGTCCTATCCAGTGTGTATTTCCACATCATGCTAAGTGCTCCTGAGATAAGCTTCAGATCCACTGTACCTCTGGACAGGATAAACTGGCTACTGAATATGAATGAATCAATCAATTAATTATGAGCTTCTGTGTCATCATACTGTATGTTCGAGCAAACAAGGTCTCTGAAATGCATCGTTCCTCTTTCATATTTTATCGTATGTCATTCATACAATTTTATGACACGTAGCGAGAGGATTAAGATTAAAGCCAGCAAAGCTTATGTCATCCACCCTAACTGACTTGCACTGTGAGGAGCTTCCTGTTTAGCCCTGTGACGTGACGTCTCATTCATGAGATGTTGATAGCATAGCGTTACTACAGAAACTGAACTATAGCAATGAGAACCCTCTGAACAAAGGTAGTGTGCATCTCCTGATGTCCCACATCTCCTGAATTCACCTATACTCACTGGGCACTTTATTAGGAACATCTGTACACATACTCATTCATGAAATTACTACAATGCATAAAATGATGTAGATATGGGCCAGCT
Source organism: Leptodoras praelongus (assembly GCA_028564905.1). Classification (NCBI taxonomy): domain Eukaryota; kingdom Metazoa; phylum Chordata; class Actinopteri; order Siluriformes; family Doradidae; genus Leptodoras; species Leptodoras praelongus. The sequence goes on from JAOTRJ010000055.1 coordinate 10,411,534, forward strand.
GGTTGACACCTGCATTATGTGTCATAAATGCACTATGTACCATGATCAGCCATAACATTAAAACTAGCAGGCTTATATTATGGTGGTCCCCTTGTGCCACCGAAACAGCTCTGACCTTCCGAAACATGGATTCCACAAGACCTCTGAAGGTGTGTTGTGATTTCTGAACGCTAGGACTCAAGGTTTTCTAGCAGAACATTGCCTAGAGCATCAGACTGCCTCCACAAGTTTGCCTTCTTGCTGTAGTACATCCTGGTGCCACCTCTTCCCCAGCTAAGCATACACATACACAAGAAAATGTGATTCATCAGACCAGGCCACCTTGTTCTATTATCCATGGTCCAGTTCTGAGGCTCAGCATGGGCACTCTGACCGGTCTGCAGCTACACAACCCCATACGCAGCAAGCTGTGATGCACTGTGTGTTCTGACACCTTTTCCATCATAACCAGCATGAACTTTTTCAGCAATCTGTGCTACAACAGCTCTGTGGGATCAGACCAGATGGGCTAGTCTTCACTCCTCATGCACATCAGTGAGCCTTGGGCACCCATAACCCTGTCACCAGTTCACCATTTATCCTTCCTTTATCCCACTATTGGTAGGTACTAACCACTACATACAAGGAACACCCCAACAGACCTGCTGTTTGGAGATGCTCTGACCCAGCTCTTTAGCCATTACAATTTGGCTCTCAGACCATTATGCTTGCCCATTTTTTCTGCTTCCAACACATCAACTTCAAGAACTGACTGTTCACTTGCTGCCTAATATATAATATATCCCATTGTAATGAGATGTCAGTGTTATTCACTTCACCTGTCAGTGGGTTTAATCTTATGGATGATCAGTGTTCATTTGCAAGGCAAGGTGCATGAGAACACAGAAAATGTAACATGTGAACACTATTGTCAGACTGTAAACATGTTTTTATTGGTAATAATACCTGTTAATATGCTGAGACATTCATTTTGTAATATGAGTTACACAAAAAACTGTTTTTCGGTTTTCTTTACTAATAAAATCATACTGGTCAGTTTTGGCCAGGGGCATAACAGATTAAAAAAGTTAAACTTTGACACAAACTAGTCTGTGATAAATAGCACAATAATTTTCATCTGAGTATTTGTTGTAGTGAAAATAATCCATATATTATGATTTTTTTTACTCAAAGAAAAAAATACAGTGTATGAGGTCAGTTCAATGAAGCCTATAGGCTATAAACAGCAAATAGAAGTTAAAGACTTGTAATGTTCACAAGGCCCTAAGCTGTTAAAAGGATCCATTGTATTATTAGGTGATAATATTTTGTGATGTCGGTTGGCGGGGTCATGCAAAGAAGCCATTTTACACACCGGTTGCACTTTTAACAAGGTAACTTTATTTAGTAACCTCACAACAACAGGCAGAACAGCCCACACTCACACACACAGGCATACACACTCGCAGAGAGGGGAGGGGGTGACACAGCAACACACTCTACATCCCTGGTCGCTACAAAAACACACTACTCCACAATGCATGCTGGGAACTAGCTATCCCCTGAACCTGATTGGACCACACCAGCCCGCTCTCAGGTCCGGTGGCCGACGGTCATTTTTGACTGGGAACGCAAAACTAATTAACATGAAAAGAACATAACAGAAGGATTAAAGGCCCCATAGCAGCCCTGGGCCCATATTCTGTTTTGTGTAAGCAAAATTGTGGTGAGGAACAAAGCACTTATTTCATTTGGGAGGGTTTGCACAAAGGAGGACTTAATAAATGGATCTGACACTCAGTGATTTGGAGTGCCAGCACTTTGCCATAGAATATAAAAGATAAGCAATTATGTTATCATACAGGTCTGCAATTATTTTTTTAGTGTTAATTTAGGCAGCCATTTTATGTATTTAAACGGTGAAAATGTACAATTATTATATCTGTGATTGTGTGGTTGACACAGCTGCATGTCTAAACCAATTCAAACTAATTCTTTAATGGAACACAAAATTAAAGGTAAGTACTGCATTTGTCTTTCTTATTGTAAAACACATTAGATGTGCATTAAGAAAAGAAACCATATATTGTATGCCTTATCTTAAAATATGACTATTGAGCATAATGCAATGTCATTTATTTATTTATTTATTTCTAAAAACTGGGTGTTGGGTGTTTGAGAGTATGAGTAGTAGCGTAGTATGTGTCGGGTCACGTCAGAGTTGGCTGTTCATCGATTTTGGCACATTGTCTTTGTCTTGTGAAGCCACTCCTTTTTTCCCTTCTTTAGAAAGACATTTAATCAGTTACACTATTTAATTACATGCCGAACATGGAACAAACCAGGTTGAATGCATGACTCTAACCCAGTGTATCCATTTCACTTTTTTCCCTATTTATACTGTAGCCAGATATTTTCACTGCATGACCATGAATAATACATGCACATATACATATATATATATACCGTCTTCACATATTTTATGTTAACAGGTAATGCGAGCATGTGTGTGTAGGGTAAAGGGATTTTACACTCAACCCTGATGTCGATTTACTGCATACCACATTTTGTCAAAGATGCAACCCTGTGTCTTAGTAAATACAGTGTTTTTCAGCAATAATCATGAATGAATATATAAATCTCAGAGATGTAAATATATTACAGATAAACTATAAACTAACCCCCTCAGGTACAATCCAAAACACACCACGGAACTGTGCAATAAACAAGGATAAAAATGATATGCAAACCCCGCGGGAGTCATCGTATTGTTGAATCAAGCATATTAAACTTGATAACATGTCTTATGAGTAACCTTGACATGTTTATGTCACGCCAGATCCGGGAGCAGTTAGTGAAAATCAGATTCTGCATGCTCTTGCTAACATGGCACGTGTTCACACATTGGAACAGTGAGATGTACAAATCTTCCACCCTTCAACTCTATTGACATAATTGCAATTCCTAATAATATCACTGAAAAAAATGTCAATATACAAACCTCATTTCTAGAAAAGTTGGCACACTTTCTAAAAATACAATAAAAACTGAAATCTGGTTGAATTTGAAAAGTAAATTGAAAAGTTGAATTCACTTGAGGCTTTATTTAACAGACAAAGGGACAAAGAAAAGATTTTCAGTGTTTTCAATGACAAATGTAAGTCTATTTGTTAAATATAAACAAATTTAGAAATTGATGGCTTCAGCACATTTCATCATTGACAACACTGAAAATCTTTTCTTTGTCCTTTTGTCTGTTAAATAAAGCTTCAAGTGAATTAACAAATTACAGCTTACAGTTTTCATTGCATTTTAAGAAAGCATCCTAAATTTTCTGGCTTAAGCGTATTATGTATTTGGTAAATCCACAATAACATTTACTCATGCTGCAGTAAAGCAAACTTGGACTACAGCAATAAAGTATTAGCTCAAACCTTTCAACATAAAACACAAATGAACATCATTGCCAAATTTCACTGAAACAATCCAAACAAATTAATTTAATTTTGAATCAATTCCAAGTCAAGCCTCATATAATCCATTTCTGGTCCAGCGTCCTCATCAATCCAATTATCATTCTTGTGGATAGTGGGCACATTGAAATGAATCAATTCAGAACAACGGCAGCAAGTTTACATTCTCAAAACCTAATGTATCTGTTCAAGGATCGAGCGATTGATGAAACTCTCTTCCATCAAAGCGTGGGAGAGCTGTCAGCAAAAAAGGCGACTGATAAGGCCTTCAGACAGTAGGTGATCTATGACGTCTCATCCTGAATGACAGACACTGAGCGAGGCATGATGTAGATGGATAGATAAAAGAGAGGAGTGGTGTTGTCTAGATCGTTGTGTGCATAGATGTTGAGGCTGTTGTGTGTGTGAGCTTATGTGAGTGAGCTTATATAAATTTATGTGTGCTTACTGCTTGGCACTCAATAGATGTCAGCACTCAAAACGATCACCCCATCCTCTTACCCCCATCTTGCTTACCCCCCAACTCCCCCTAACCTGCTCTGCCCTCCCCCCAGGCTCCACAGTGCAATGATTTAAAGGTGCTGAGATTTGTGGGTTCAACCTACGGCCAGACAAGCTGACACCACCATAAATCAGAGAGTGGGCCGCCGCACACAGCCTACCTGCAAACCACTACCCCCCGGACAACTGAGTCTGAAATGCTGACGCCACGATCTTTACCCCACGCTGGACACACACACGCATCACAAGCAGTCCTCATTAACTCCTGAGCCTCGGCTTCCCAAACACAGTCATGCAAGGCCAGCACTCGAAGCCAGGTGATTAGGGAAAAGCAGACCACATGCAACGAGCACTTGTTCGATTCCCAGTTGGGGCTTCAAATGATCTGACAACCCAAGGTGTTGTTCCCTCCAGCGAAACAAACCACTTCTAATATGAAGCATAAATGTGAGACTTTCTTGTTTTTTTCAGCCTAATGCATTTTGCTAGAGGTGTCTTGGGGTCCAGTGTAAACTCTGCAAGAAATTAGAACTAGAAATCAAATTAGAATTTAATTTTCACTTCTGATTAAATAAGACCATGTTCCAGATATGCCAGCTTTGTTTACATTAGTTGAGCAGCAGTGGTACACCACTAATGAAGAAATTATACTTAACTGATCCTGCATTCATACAGTTTGAGACTGAAAAAACACATGCAAAAGCAGTGGTTAGATAATAAGCCAACCTCTCTTATTATCTATTGTGTACTTTCTCTGGTGTACCATATTCCTTGACCTTTCATAGAGGAGGAGGAGGCCAAAAAATGCCACAAGTGCCACTACTGTCAACCCCCTGACTTTTAAGCGGACCATTACTGTCAGTACAGCCTGCCTTCATAGTAGCCCAAACAGACTTTAAGATGGCCTTACCTACACCTGGGACCACAGGCCACCATGTGCCATGTTGTTAATTAAAACTGTGTGACTTTCAGGGCTTGGTCCATCACTCATAGTCCAGCGTTACCTTTAGAAAGAGCTGGAACAATACTAAAAGGAATATCAGCAAAGATGAGTGGGCAGACAAAAGAAACAAATAAATACAAATAATACAATAAAAAGCAGTGACCAGTGTTAAAAAGTGACCAGTTATCACTTTCATTTGATTTTATTTCTTCTTCTTTGACTATGGAATGTAGAACAACGACATGTTATTTCTCATATATTGGGATTCTTTGCTGAAATCTTAGGAAAATAAGAAACCTCAATGGCAGTTTTTCTTCCTGAGGGAACCCCAGTATAAAAGTTTATCAAAATGTTTCCATATCAGTTTCCAAGTAGAAACCTTTAATGGTGGCTAAGAATGGTTATTTACCCAATTACCCCCTTAAAGAATGGATGAAAGACATTTATTTAAGAGTGTAAAAGCTTTAAACATGGACAACTAGAATAGGTATTCATTCACATCTGGTTTCACTTGGTCTTCGCAACTATCCTGTTTGTTCTTATTCATTGTTTATTATACTCAACCACTTGTCTTGATGTGGTTTATAAGCAATGCACATACAGGGGTTGGACAATGAAACTGAAACACCTGTCATTTTAGTGTGAGAGGTTTCATGGTTAAATTGGACCAGCCTGGTGGCCAATCTTCATTAATTGCACATTGCACCAGTAAGAGCAGAGTG
>JAOTRJ010000055.1:10452649-10463756 GCA_028564905.1 Leptodoras praelongus
GAATGGCTTAAAATCCCTCTGACCACTGTGCAGGACTTGTATATGTCATTCCCAAGACGAAATGACGCTGTATTGGCCGCAAAAGGAGGCCCTACACCATACTAATAAATTATTGTGCTCTAAAATTACAGGTGTTTCAGTTTCATTGTCTAACCCCTGTATTTGAACTTTGTTACTGTATGTTTTGGTTGTGTCTTCTTGTGCACAGTGCCCTGCTGTCTCATGTTCAATATGAAGATCTCCTAGCTTGTTAGCTATATAAATATTGCTAAAGATTGAAAGGAACAATGGGGAATGAAGAGGTTGTAGCTCTTTTTGGGTTGCTCTATTTTTGTATGTTACCTCAGTTTAATGTCGGTGGAGATGACAAAGGCGACGTATCTGCATAACATATACGCAAACTCCTATGTACTTTTTTAACACTAGCATGGCCAAAGCTACAACAATTTTCATAAGACAGCTTGGCCACTCCGTAGCCCACTGCCCTGCTGTGAAGCGATTAGTGCCCATTGTCTTGGTAATGACAATGTCAGTATGCTTGAAGCCTCCACATTTAAGGAAAGCATGTACAATAGTGAAGACGAAGTCTAGGCAAAAGCAAATGCATGACAAGGCAAAGCAAATGTATCTGAATAGTAAGTTTCATGAACATATTCAAGATGTGCTTCAAGTATTATATTTCACGGACACATACTACCGGACATATAGCGCAACTTTAATTTCGCTGTATCCAGCTAAAAATGGAACCTTTTACAGTTACAATGCTAGGAAACAAGCAGATTATTATTTGTGCATATGTGCTTGTGTGTGTGTGTGTGTGTGTGTGTGTGTGTGTGTGTGTGGTGAACACACACATGCTCTCTCACGCTCTCTCTCCCACATAAGCGCATTTATGTTTTTATGTGAGCGTCTTGCCCATATGACCGTCATAAAACGTGAGCAGCGTTCACTCTTGTGAAAAAAAAGAACCTGTTCAGTGAACACATTCCCGCACAACACTGTATGTATGTTGACAGAGAGAGGGACGGAGATAGAGAGAGATGTTACTAGCAGCAACTCAATAATAACTCAATAATACTCATTGGTATTATTTTATATATATATATATAATATATATTTCCTTTAATTGAACTTTTGAATTCTCATTTTAAACTATTGTTATACTTTTACTCTGTCCCTGATAATTACTTATTCCTCTGGTAATTAATTAAAGAAAAAGGAAACTCCTTCCCTTCTATTGCAGGGACGGGTCTCTGAGGTAAAATCAAATCAGCCAATCAGCAGCACAATAGAACTTCTTGTGAAGTGATAGAGCCATGATCCCTAGCTCCCTACACACTGTGTAATTCCCTTTAAATAAAAAATGAAAAAAACTTTTTACTATATTACTTTTATCAAATAAAATCAAGTGAATAATGAGGCAACATTCAACAGTCATTTCTCTGACCTGCATGTACAATGTGACTGAAAAAGTGTGTTAAAGCCAAGATTAACATTCGATTAAAAAGATTTCACACTATTAACGGCGATTAAAAATGTAAATGCATGACAGCTCAAAAATATGATTTCTTTTCAACTAACAAAATATCTTAAGGATTATACAGTGCACTCATACAGGGCATTGTATAAAACAGGCAAAATGCTCTGTGCAAAGTGCTGTAGATAGATTCTAATAATGTATACATTTATGTTATTTATTTATTACCTTATAGTTACAGACATGCAGACAATATAATATAGATAGATACTGCAGATAGATAGATAGATAGATAGATAGATAGATAGATAGATAGATAGATAGATAGATAGATAGATAGACAGGCAGATAGAATGTGTCCATGCACCTCAGCCACACTGGGATACTAGCACTGGAATGTGCCAAACACTGAGTGTTATTGGCTCTTTCCTCTCCTGGTGAATTGTGTCCAATTAACTCTTTCTGATTAAACACATCTGAGGCCAATACAGACAGGAGGAGGCTAGATCACTCCATTTGCCCTTTGTGTGCATTTGCATGCAATAGCATGTGTTTTCTCATCACACTCTAATCTACTGATACAGTGTGAGAAATAAAAAAAGAAACATTAATCAGATTGAAACAGGACAGGGGGAATGGTGTGAGAGTCCTCTGAGCAAAGAACAAACACAGACACACACACACACACACACACATACCTTCACACATACACCCACACACACACTTTGCCAAAATGGCTATTTCTATACATTACCATTATTACACTCTCTTAATAGCCTCTATTGAAGGCTATTCTGATTAATTATGTATAATGTCTGGGTCATATCCACAAAGCTTGACAAAAGTGTTTTTCCATATTCGATTATATTCGATTATTAAAGATTAAAATTTGTAACATTTTATTTCATACTCTGTTATGCTCCCTTCCACGTGTTTCTCTCAGTGGTCACGAGTAGATTTCAGGTCTGAATAACTGGAATTCCTCTGGGAAACCCTGTATTGCCTCAGCTGGAAAGAATTCATGCTGAATTTCTACGTTAACCCTAAAAATTTGTTACTAAGAATGTGAAAAAATAAGCTGCACACTGCATATCAACAACTCCCTGGATGCGTCCATATGCTCGCAAACTGTGTGCAGGTGTAGCACAGTACATTAGGCAAGGTGCTGAGCATTCTTTCCTTTAAACAAGAAAAGAAACGCATGGCGTTTACAAAAAATTGTAATTGTTTTGTTCAATGAAATGAACTGTGTCGGCGAGTTTCAGATGATGCAACAAAAGCGCCACGATTTTAGCAACAAACTACAACAAATCTGTCTTATTTATTAAAAGCAGTTGGTCATACATATCACCAAGAAAGGATAATATCTTACAATGTGTTTCTTTATAATTATTATTTCACCCCATGTTATTATTTCACTGACGCCACACAGCAGATTCCAGCTATAGCCAAAAATGTTCCTTCTGTAATTATTAATGTGTGTCACAAATTATTAATGTGAGGCACAAAAAAACTTTGCTCCAGCTATATGTGATATACATTATACAGTTTATTGTCTGTAGCTATGTGTGTCTAGATGCTCCTCAGACATTGAACCCTTGAGAATATATTGATCTAGTCCCTACGGATTTCTCCCTACTCTCTCTCTCTCTCTCTCTCTCTCTCTCTTTGTCTCTCTCTCACAAACACACTACATACACCCACACACCCTGTCTGTATTGATTTCATTCACACAGAGCATAGATCTTGGTCCCTCGTTTTCCTTCAGATTCTCTCTGGTGTAATGAATTGCTATGCAATAGCTCAAGCATTTTTTGGGAACGCAGCCAAAACAATTTGTTATTTCATCACAAATACTTAAAATTTGTTTCTTTTCCTGTTGTGCCGGAGCTCATTAATTATTTGGATAGTAAAAAAAAAGGATAAATAACACCAAGTTGAAGATCACTGTAGCAAAAACAATAAAACAACAATCACTTATGCTATGCTGATGCTGGAAAAAATATAATAATATTAATGCATGTTTGCCAGGAAATTCAGTTTCCTAAACACAAAATCATTAATTGGGCACTGCAGTGTTGTGTAAAGCAATGACTATAATACAATGCCATAATGCAATGATGGGTGTATGGAGACAGGACCCAAGAGCAAGGCTCAGAAACAAGTCTTTACTGACAGACTCAAGAGCAGACAATCCAAAAATATAGCCAATAGCCAAATGATCAGGCAGACAGGCTAGAGTAGATCAGATTCAAAAATCTGAAAGAACAAAAACAGAATGACTGGTAAAAATATTGGTACTGGATGAGGAACAGGTAGCGCAGCCAATTTTTCTTGACAACTTTAATTCTGAAGGGGTAGAATGTAGGGTGAAATCTGAATGATCTTGGCAGTTGCAGACAAATTGCTGCAGGATTGATGATCTTGGAAATAGGGAACAAGCCTGGATGAGGAACCTGGATGCTTGTACAATTGCAGCTTTAATGGGAGGTCCCAAGTGGAGAGCCTCCTAGCCCTAGATGTATTTGGTGGCCATGGAGCTTCTAAGGTTAGTTGCACTCCAATGATTTTCAAAGGTGCGCAGCAGGGTGACCCAGGTGATGTGTGGCCACAGTCCCTGATGAATGCCTACACAGAGGGAACACTGGCGTCTCTCTCTTGGCTGGGGAACAGTGGAGTTTGTTAGCCAAGAGCACACTGGAAAGGTGAGAGACCAGTAGCATAGGTGGGTCGTTGGAGGTAATGCACCACAAGGCCAACTCAATATCTTGATTCATGTGCTCAGTTTGCCCAATGGACTGGGGATGAAACCCAGATGCAAGGCTAAGCAACACCCCCAGCAGATTACAGAACTCCTTCCAGAACCAGGAGGTGAACTTGGTTGGAAATAATATCCACAGAGAGGCTGTACAGATGCAAACCATGGCAGAGCAGGAGTTGAGCTTGGGCAGGGTGATGAAAAGGGCCGACTTGGAGAACTGGTCCATGATGGTCAGAATGACAGTCTTTCCCTCAGAAGGAGGCAGGCCTTTGACAAAATTGATGGAAATGTGGGGCCATGGTCAGTGTGGGACCGGCAGGGCTTGCAGGAACCACATGGGTGAATATTAAAGGCCTTGTGCTCATCACAGGTCAGACAGGTTGGAACAAACTCCTGAGTCATTCCACCATGGCAGGCTACCAGAATCACTGATGGATGAGAGCCAAGGCCCAGTGCAACCCTGGATGACAGGCCAGGCAGAAGGAATGGCCCCACTAAAAACATGGGAATGGCGTGGGCTAGGGATGAAGACCAGACCATGGTGCAGCCACTATCATTATCATTAAGCCCCCAGTAGTCAATACAAGGATGGATCTCCACAAAAAAGAAACCCACCCCAGCAGGCAGTGAGGATGCCACATGATGCCTGCCTCCAGAGACTCCTTGATGCATCTTTCCATCTGTTGAGTGCAAATAGGGAGTACAAGAGGTGCCTACATAGGGAGTATAGAGGTGCCTGGAGGATGTTGATACAACAGTTGTATGGGTGGTGAGGCAGCAGACACGTGGCTCATGCTTTGTGGAAGACGACCTGCAGATCTAAATACTCAATCAGAAACTTGGAGATATCTAGAAACTTAGAATCATGGCTAGGAACAGAATCAGTTAGATAGGTAGACTTAAGACAGCATGGATGCCATGGGCATGAATAAGAGGTTGAGAGGAAATATTCAGAAGCATGGCTTGGCCCAAAAGAGCCCTCCCTATCACTGATGGGCCTTGGCTTTTACTTGGCAGAATGCTATGTAGTGACCATGCCACTCACAGTACAGGCAGAGGTTGTGTGGACAGGGTTGTCAGCGTTCCTGCTCTGTTAGCCTAGTTCTTTGCATTCGCTCACAAGGATTGCTGGGTCTGCAGTCATGGAAGTGCTTGGAGGTGGTCTGGAAGCCATGGACTTGATCATTTCCCTCCACTGCTGTCTCATGTGGTTGTCTATGTGGGTGACCAGTTCTATGAGAACCTCTTAATCACTATGAAGCTCCTGTGCTGTGAGTTTATCCTTAAGCATGACCACTAGCCCATGATAAAATGTGTTGACCTCTCAGCCTGAAGCACTGTGATCAAATACTTTCTGGAGCTCTACTGAAAAATGCTTCAGCAGTGTAGCATGCTGGAGACTGCCTTTCCTGTTTGGTGGTTCCCCACTACTTGGCCTGTCTAGAGACTAGAGATATTATGTAGGCCACTTTAGCATGTTTGGTGGGTAAGAAAGAGGGCTGCAGCTAGAAAGCCAATAAGAACTGGATCAGAAAAGGTCTGCAGCCCCTGGGCTCCTGGGAGCAGTCCTCCGGAAGTAGCATGCAGGGCTCCGTGAAGACAAATGGTTGTGATGTAGCAACAGCTTGTTAATTTTTTCCACAATTAGTTCAAGCTGCCCGAGTTGTCCATTGTGGCCAGATTGTACAGTCACAGGTGTATGGAGAGAGGACCCCAGAGCAGGACTCAGAGCCAGGCTAAAACATAAGAGTCTTTACTGACAGAATTGAGAGACACATCCAAGTTGGCAGACCCCTGGACAATCCAAAAATATAGGCAGTTTTCAACAATCAGGCAGACAGGCTAGGGTAGATGGGAGAGTGGCAAAAATCCTAAAAAATAGAAACAGGTCAGATATCTCAAGCAGATGGATCAGGATTACAGGTGGGAAAATTTAGGCAGAGCACTAAACAATCAGGCAATGAGTAGTGGTGAGCAACTGCTATAAATACTGGAACAAGATAAGGAACAGGTGGTGAAGGTGATGAAAAGGTAAGGCTGGATCAGGTGCAGGGGCTGGGTCTGAAATGAGAGACAGTGAAGGTGAGCAGCATAAGCCCCATGACAGACTATAAAGTGCCCAGAAGCCTGCTGCTAAGGGCTGATGCTACACACCAGAAATCCTGCCAGCAATATTAGCAATATGCTTGAGTTCATGGCATTGGGCACTGCAATTCATTAACGCAGGGGTTGTGACTGGCAGACCAGTCCAGATGTATATCCAGCAAATTATTTCAACCAACTATACCATGTATTGAAAAAATACTGTGACAGTATTCAGGGCCTAGAGGTTAGATTTCTAACTGTGGCTTATGCAGCAGGTCCTCTATTTCAGTTTCAACAGTCACATGCATTTCTGTCTATTATTTACCTATAGGCAGCTCATTAGATCAGGGATAGGACTAAAGATATTATGTCAGAAAGGAGAGTTTCCACAGCATCTCAGAGAATTTTTAGCAAAATGGATTGTTTAAGAAAAGTTGTTGACGAACATGTTTAAATATGGATAGTTGTGGATGTATCTGTTTGTTCTCCATTATGTCACATTAATCTGTTTAATTTCCATGCCTCTAGTCAAAAGTGGTAAGAAGTACCACCATTATGAAACAAAACATAACCACTTCAAATTGCTTTATTCATTGTCTTATCATTCATTGCATTAAAATTATATAGTATATGTCATTGTAATTCAATCATCATAGTTCATAACCAATTTTAGTTGAATACCCTTGCATGTGTGCTGCACACAGGGTATGTCTGTGTGTTCCATTATACATGGTGGCATTCTCATCAACTGCATGTGATCTAATGTGACTGCGAGTGTCACTTTACCCTCACACCACAGACCACAATGAAACATTTCATAATTGGACACAATATCAAAACAAAAAGGACAGTCTATAATTTAGTTTCTATTGCAGGAGGATTGTTTACAGTCCAAAGTAAGCTTTATGTTATTAGAGAGGACACTGTGTGGGAGGCTATATTGATTTAGTAACACACATTTTAACAATCAAAGGAAAGACTAGTTCCCACTATTTGTGTGTATACATTGTGTATTCAGAGAAAATAAAAGGAGACAAAAGTAGACAGATAAAAGAAAATGTAAGGAACACATCCTTTCCACAGCAAATGAGGGGCTGTTATAAGAGTGGGGGCTGGTGGGGGGGTATGCCCAGAGCTGTGCCCAAACACAAAAGCACAATCTGAATTTGTAATGTTCCATCAGAATCCGTCTGGATTCTCCATGGCTTTAAAAAACAGATTAGGCTAGTATGCAACACGAGCACTTTGAATAGAGCTGTTACTCTATTCATCCTGCATACACAGAGTAAATATCCTCTACTCAGACATGCACATGGTCACAGACAGTTGATCCATTGACCACACTGACCTGGAAACACTAGTGAATGACAGATTATGTGGAAAAGTCTGGAAAAACAAGGCTATGCACAGCCTGTAATTTGATTTTGCATAATTAGATGGCAGAAGACGGCATGGAAGCTGATCCCTCTGTACAGTTAGTGCATATAAGGGATATTCTGTGGCTGCTCTGGAAGTGCATAATGTTCTTAGATGCAATCCAAGTGGTATGCATATTTCTAACAGAGTCACCTATGTGACTAATCATCCTATCAACCTAGTGAATAAGCATTTCTTTGAAACCACAAATTAAAACAGAGTCTAACATGCCAATCCAAGCAAAGGCACCAGACCAAAAGCATTGTCTAACATTATTCTGTTACTCAATTTGCTCTTCATTTTCAGTTTTTGATTAATGTTTCTTGTTCTTATTTACCTTTTACTATAATAGTTTGATTTGTTTCTTGTTAGCCCTGTATAATGTGTTCATTTAAACTCCCATACAAGAGCTTACGTACTGTACATACAGTATCTAAAGCCTTTGAATTACAAAACCAAGCATTTCCTATGTTTGTCAATGTTTTGAGTCTTTATTATATAGTATATTGTGTATGTGAAGCCTGTTCTATCTTTGCAGCACTAGAATGATTTCCTTATACCTGGCTTTCTGTCCATTTGTGTTTTGATCCTGTCTTCCATTTGCAATTCTCGTCTGTCCTCTAGGCTAAATCTTTATTTTACTGTGTGAATTCTCTACAATCAGGCCAGACTATAATATTATATTATAGATAGACCATTATATTACAGTACAGATGTCTGCATACAAAATGCTACATGGATAATGTGGACTAGTACAACTCTGTTGGGTCATCCCTCTCTTCTGACCATCAGTGTCACTGGGATAGCCAGACACAATCTCCTTTGTCTCATATTGCACAAGGTAAGCAGTAAATAGTGGCTCGTGCCATGGCGGTCTGGCTGAGATATATGAGTTCTGCGAGCACTCCCCAGCAGCCCTGCTCAACCACATGTAGCAAATGTTAATGAGAGTTCCCAAATGCCAGGCCACTCTGGAGACTCCACCATTAACTGCCTGCTCTGATAAATAATACAGTGGGATGCAACGACTGCCACGGACACATGCGGCACATGGGGGGCATGAGAAAGTGCAATGGGGTTGAATAATGTATGACATACTGAATTTCTCTAAAGCTCATCATCAGTGATGAGGATACAACTCCAGTTGCTTTTCCAGTCGGTCTTGCTGCTGATTTAACTGTCAAGATGTTGATAAAAGTCAGAAAGCGGGCCAATGTCCAGCAGAGCCTGATGAGGTGGGTTCAGTCTGGTTTTAATTCTGCATTTTAACAGACAATGCAAAACAAATCACCATCACTTCTTAAGAAAAATGTGAATAGGTTTCTCCTTATATTCATATAGTTACTGCGATACTTATGTGGGATAAAGAAAATACGATGCAAAGTGAAACATACAATGTAAAACAAAAAAATGGAATTAGTATGGGGAGGGAACTTAAAATGAATTACGATTTGTCATAAAGAGAAGGCAAAAATCCGAGACGAGAACGAAAACAGCAACAAACAAACACATAAACAACGACATGGTTTATTTCCAATTTGAGTTGATTTAGGAAAACATAAATAAACACTAAAAAGTAACAAGGGTATAAAGCAGGTTGTAAAAATCCATCACTCTGGCTGGGTTGGGGATGTGGGGGATGGGGAAGACCTAGACCATGCTCCTGATCACAAAATGACGTTAATTTGCCGTTAGAATTTTTTTTTCAGTCACGATCAGAAAATCAGTGTGAGCTAGCTTTATAGTACGAGATGAAAACTGGATTTTATGGTAATTATTTCAAAGCAGTGAGTTGTTAAATTGAAAATCAAGCCATTGTTGGAGGCAGTAAAACTGTCATCTGGTTTTCATTGGTATACTACAGTATATCATTGTATTATGGAAATGCTGTAATTATGTTTCCAGTACAAATATGAAGATTCCTGGTGCAAACACAGGAGCTGCATATGGACCTGAGCTACTGAGACAGATAACAGTGCCAGAGTAAGTGCTGTTTTGTTTTTTTTGTTTTTTTTAACACAAGTTAAATGCTTTTAGCACCAGAAATGCTTAATCCATGCTAGATTGGTTTTTAAGTAATTTAACTCTGACTGTGGCATACATTTTTTTTTCCCTCAAAATATTTTTGATTTTGAATACTTTATTTATTGTTTATTGTTCTACTGCCCCAGTGATCTAGAGGTTTCAGTGATTGAAAGTTTTACCATTTTAAATGGAATCACAACCTAATCCTGCACTAGATGGATATGGATAACCTGTGCATTGGCAAAAAGGATTGTTGTAGTAACCTGTAGAAAAACTGTGCAATTCATGTCTGGAAAAAAAAAAACTGTATTAATCCTAGATGTAGTGATGTCAGGAGACCCTACCTGCAAGATGCACAGAAACATTGCCTAGGATCCCCAAAAGTAAATAAATATATAATGCTAAACATTGAAAAATATATAGAAATGTGTAAAGAATATGTGTGAGTGTGTGAGTGAGTGAGTGAGTGAGTGAATGAGTTTGTGAGTGTGTGAGTGAATGAGTGTGTGTGAGTGAGTGAGCTTGTGAGTGAGAGAGCTAGTGAGTGTGAGTGAGTGTGAGTGAGCTTGTGAATGAGTGAGTGAGTGAGTGAGTGAGTGAGTGAGTGAGTGTGTGAGTGAATGAGTGTGTGAGTGAATGAGTGTGTGAATGAGCTTGTGAGTGAGTGAGCTTGTGAGTGTGTGAGTGAGTGAGTGAGTGAGCTTGTGAATGAGAGAGTGAGTCAGTGTGTGAGTGAGTGAGTGAGCTTGTGAGTGAGAGAGCGAGTGAGTGTGAGTGAATGAGTTTGTGAGTGAGTGAGTGAGCTTGTGAATGAGAGAGTGAGTGAGTGAGCTTGTGAATGAGAGAGTGAGTGAGTGAATGTGTGAGTGAGTGAGTGAGCTTGTGAGTGAGTGAATGTGTGAGTGAGTGAGTGAGCTTGTGAGTGAGAGAGCGAGTGTGAGTGAGTGAGCTTGTGAATGAGAGAGTGAGTGAGTGAGTGAGTGAGTGAGCTTGTGAGTGAGAGAGAGAGTGTGAGTGTGTGAGTTTGTGAGAGAGTGAGTGAGCTTGTGAGTGAGTGAGTGTGTGCATAAGTGAGTGAGTGAGTGAGTGTGTGAGTGAGTGAGTGAGTGTGTGAGTGCATGAGTGAGTGGATGAGTGTGTGAGTGAGTGCATGAGTGAGTGAGCGAGTGAGTGAGTTTGTGAGTGAGTGAGTGTGTGAGTGTGTGAGTGAGTGCATGAGTGAGTGGATGAGTGAGTGAGTGTGTGAGTGAGTGCATGAGTGAGTGGATGAGTGAGTGAGTGCGTGAGTGAGTGCATGAGTGAGTGCATGAGTGAGTGGATGAGTGAGTGAGTGAGTGTGTGAG
>JAOTRJ010000055.1:10464409-10480110 GCA_028564905.1 Leptodoras praelongus
TGAGTGAGTGCATGAGTGAGTGGATGAGTGGATGAGTGAGTGAGTGTGTGAGTGAGTGCATGAGTGAGTGGGTGAGTGAGTGTGTGAGTGAGTGGATGAGTGAGTGAGTGCATGAGTGAGTGAGTGCATGAGTGAGTGAGTGTGTGAGTAAGTGCATGAGTGAGTGAGTGAGTGCATGAGTGAGTGAGTGAGTGAGTGAGAGAGAGAGTTACAAGCCAGGTCCATGAGGTACTTCACATTTAAAATAAGGTGACATGTAATGGAACAAATAAACAAGATGTATTGCCATCTGGTATCCAGTGGCAAATGCACTGTAAATAGTGGAGTATGAGAAACTTTTGGACCGTTCCCCAGCCCATTTGTAGAATATATATAACAAAAAATGCACTCAAAAAGCACTTCAAAACCAGGGACTGGGATGACAACAACAACAACAAGTATGCAGTGTCTGATCCAATTGTACCAGCACAACACACACTAACACACCACCACAGGTGGTCATAATGTTATAGCATCATTTGTAGATAGTGGCATTGTTCAACACCCCTATCTAAACCTCGTCAACTTGGTAATTGGTTTCTGTTACCTCTTACCAATTCTTGAATCTTTTTACCCACTAGCTCGGTTTTTCAAGAGCTCAGCAGAGACACTGTAGACGAGATGTAGTACTTTCTTTGAGTTTTCAGGTAAAATTGTGCATGCAAATTCGTACCATATGGACTGCCATACAAGAATAAGCAATTAGTTAAAGCACTGTTTTTGTAGCAAAATAATGTGAGCTTCTTCCCCTCTTACATATGCATTTGAGGGTGGACTGAGAACAAGTAGAAAGTGCAAAAACAGATGTGAAGCTGGAAGCACCTAATCACTTACTCTGATCATTGTTCTAAATCATACTTGCCAGTTTGGCATGCAGTTTCTGCTATCCAAAAACCAAGTGTAGATTAGCGTCATGTGTGTTGCTAGGAGCTTCATAGCAGTGTTGCCAGATACACTGCTTTCCCACAAAATCCCTACTGAATCCCAAGAGCCACAATCTGAATAGTTCCTTCTTCTATTGTTGTACATTATGCAATTGGCTATTTTAATTAATTAGATATATTCATTTTGTGCAGAAAATGGGGCCCAAAGGCATGCACCAAACAACAGTGGAAAAGTGTTTTGTGGTCAGATGAGTCCATGTTTCAGCTTGTTTTTGGGAAAATAAGGATGTTGGATTTTATGTGGCAAAGATAAAAAAAAAAAAGACCATGAATCTGTGATGGCATGGGGTTCATCAGTGCACACAGCATGCCTGATCTGGATATATGTGAAGGTACCATTCATGCAGAAGCTTAAATTGGTATTTTGGAGAAACATATGCTTCTGTGAAGATCCAAGAAGCTCCATGTCTCTTTCAGCAGGACAATGCCAGACCTCATTCTGCACAAGTTACAAGAGTGTGCCCGCAGTCCAGATCTGTCTCCTATTGAATATGTATGGTGCATCATGAAGATGAGAATCAGACAACAGTGACTACGTCTTATAAAACTACAACAATTAGTATATTCAAGTCCCAAATTACTAAAAAATATAATTAAACATAAGGTGTAGTAATCCAGTGGTGAACATGCCTCTGTCCAACATTCTTTTGAGAGTGTTGAAGGCATTAATTTCTAATTTTGTTTATATTTAACAAATAGAATTATGTCCATCATTAAAAACACTTAAAATCTTTTCTTTGTCCTTTTGTCTGTTAAATAAAGCTTCAAGTGAATTAACAAATTACAGATTTCAGTTTTTATTGCATTTCAAGTGGGAAATGGGGTTTGTGCTATCTAAAAAGGATTTTAAATGGAAAAAAGGTTCCATAAAGGAAACAGACAACCAAATGATATCCAGTGGTAGCTCAATGATTAATGTGCTAGAGCCCAGAGTTTTGATTCAGAAGATTCAGCCAGACAACTTGTGATGTGACTTGAGCAAAACTTTTAATCCTCAGAAATATGCTTGGATTGTTCTTTCTAAAACATTGTCTGCCAATAAATAATGTCAAAAATGATAGGAGCAGCAAGTGCATAATATGTAGCATTCATTGCGCTGTTATACTTCACCAACAGCTGCTAACATAAACACACCTAATACTGGCCAGAGTGTACTGCACACACTCACATCAGGCATTCATCTCCACTCACGTGTGTGATGACCACCCCCAGGAGCTTTTAATATTTAATGTAAAGATTAATCAGCCCACTCATTATTTTAATCGTTCTTCCTTTATCCGAGCTGCCAGAGTTATGGATTACCCCCCGCAGACCCCAACAACAGCTCCCTGGATGGGGATTTATGGGTATTTTTGGATCAGTTAGCCTCCAGTCATATTTCACTATTTTCTGATGAGCCATTAAAATGTCCTGGGTGATTAAACAAAGGCGCCAAGATCAGATCCTGCCTCCTTTTTAACAGGCAAAGGCATGCTAGGAGGGTTCTCTTTAGGTAGTGATTAACATGTCGAAGGACAGATGCTAGCAAAATTTGCTGGGAAATAAAGCCATGTGCTTACTGAGTAACAGTGACAGGTTCAGGATATGCCAGATATTGTAACAAAACAAACAACATTTTGTACACGAGTATATTAATATCTGTAAAACCTGTTCAAGTTGGCATGTTTCCTTAAACCCTGTTGGAGTGTTTGCTTGTGGTCTGTCTGAGTGACTGAAGGAATCCTGCCTCTAGCCTAAAGTGATTGAGTGGGCGTCTGATGAGAGTGTGCCGGATGCGAAACATGCCAAACATTCAACTGTGACACACACACACACACACACACACACACACCTATAAGGTCAGGCCTTCCACCACCCCTTTTCATTTAATTGCTCTTCCCTGGCTGGGGTTCTTTGTGGGCGAAGTGGAGAGTGCAAGTTGCCGATTACATAATCCTGTTTTACAGAGGTCCATCCATCACCCGCCTTTCATTTTATTGGAACCAAACTGCAGCGAGTGCTAGGAGTGGAAACAAATTTCAGCAGCCTAGCATATCTGTTTAGTTTGCAGAAAGCAAAGGGAATGTGGACAGATAGAGAGAGAGAGAGAGAGAGAGAGAGAGAGTCAGGATGAAAGATTCTGGGTTCTGTCCGGTAAGGGTCTGATGGTGATGCATGGTTATAGACCATCTGCACTCAGAGACGCTAAATTTATGATTATAGCGAGAGAGCTAAAAGGCTGTCCATTACGGTAACATAGAGGCCTCAGAAAAGAGACCCTCATAAAGCCCAGCTTAGATTCAGCACTAAAAAACACACAATGTGTCTAGCATTAGGCAAATTTACATGCCACTGCAATATGTCAATCATGAGATTCATGACAGTCACGTACTAAAGCTGTAACACCCACTTTTACCACCTATACCTCAGAATCTGTTTGTGCTTGAGGCCACAAAAGAAAGTGTGCATACACGTGTGTGTGTGTATGTGTGTGTGTTCATCTGTGAGTTTCCCATTACCAGGCAGTGCTGTGCTCTCTCAAGGGGAGCTGTGAGTTGTGGCAACTGGATGGAGAGCTGGCTGCGGCTGAGAGATGATTGGTGGACATAAAGCAGGGTCGTTCTGCTGACAATAGCAGAAAGACAATGAACTGAAGATGCATTCACACCTCAGATGGCTGTTGCTTTATTGATTCTTAAATGGCACCGCTGTCCAAATGGCTTGCAAGCCTTTTTGTGCCCTGACATCTCCACTGTGCATTGTTCAATTAGTTTTAGTGTCCCTGCACAGCTGCTGCTGCTGTTGCCTTTGCTATGCACATGCTCCCAGCAAAACATAATTGTCTTAATTGAAGAGCAAAAGGAAGGGGTACCAACACAACCACACTGAACCAAGGTTATTTGTATTGCAGCACAAATTGGCATTTCAAAGATGATCAGTATAAAGTCAAACTTATATAAAGTGTTTATTGGTGCCAAGTGCATTTGTTTCCTTATATATTAAACAATTTCAGTTCTAAAATCTGATTCATTCAAAGCCATTGTATAATTCTCAATACATGCACACCTGCGACCACATCGTAATAATCACATTCTGTATTAATGTGCTAGGATTCACAACAATATACATGAATTACGTTTAAGTCTTTGTTCTGTCCATAAAATATCCCAATCTTTGTCCATTATATTGCACAGCAACCAAAGCTTACTGTTGACAGACTATATTGTGTTTTTTGCAACTATTACTATTATTATTATTATTATTATTATTATTATTATTATTATTTTAAAGCAGTGGATTTATTCCTATTATTTTCGACAATCCACATAGTCCTGTCTAAGACCACTCTTATCCGTGATAAAACCACTGTAACACATGCCCTCTTGTGGCTTAGTGCTTTAATTTATGTTCAGTGGAGCATAAAAGACACCACACTTCCAACACTGTGGAACTTTAATACGCCATTTCTTTCCCTACATAATGTGCCATATAAAATGGATGGACATTTCAGAATTGCTTAACTAGGCTTCACTGTAAGCAAGTGTAATGATTTAATCTGGGCTAAAGCATATATTTGCGGCACGACACCATGGATGATGACACTGCAATTCACTAAATCTTTAAGTGGAATGGTAACGTGTGCTGTGACCAGTCAACCAGTTCTAGGTCTGTTTTTATGATCACATTACATGGACTCCATTTGGAAAGGCATTTCAAATAGCCTATATTAATTGAGTTACATTTAGGCCACACCCACAAACTCAATTTCCAGAACCATTGGGATACTTACTAAAAATGCAATAAAAACTATAATTGTTATATCAATTGAACTTTTATTTAACTGATAAATGTGCAAGGATTACATTTTCATTGTTTTCACTGGTGAAACTAATTTAATTTTTAAATATAAAAACCAATAGAATGTGATGCCTGTAACACACTCAACAATGCTGGGACAGAGGCAAAATAAGACTGAAAATGTTATACAAGTAACACTGGAAGGTTCCACAATTACCAGTTTAACTGGTCTTTATTAAGCATCCAACAATGGCTAAGTCATTGCAAGCAAGGATAGGTCATGATTTATCACTTTGTGCCAAACTGCATGAGAGAATTGTCAATCAGTTCAAATACAATGTTTCTCAACACAAGATTGCTAAGTATTAAGGTCTGTCACAATCTACATATCATTTCATATCATGAAAAGATTCAGGGAGTCAGGGGAAATCTTGATGCATAAAGGCCAAGGGGGGAATCCACTGCTGGATATATGTGACCACCGAACCCTCGGGTGGTTTTGTTTGAGAAACCATCATGCTACAATGATGGACATAGTCACATGGTCTCAGGAGTACACTGGAAAATAATTGCCACTTAACACAGTCCACTGCTGCATCAAAATTCTGCAATGTGAAACTGTATTATGCAAATTAATATATATGCCATATATTAATTTTGCCCAGATACATCAGCAAGTTCTCTGGACCCAAAGCCAGTCCACAAATATGAAAAAGAACATCTACGCTATTATCAATGAAAAGTGCAAAAAACAGCATCTGTGATGGCATTGGGGGGCATCGGTGCCCACGGCATGGGTGATCTGCATATATGTGAAGTTCTATTGATGCAGAGGCTTATACTGGTATTTTGGAAAGATGTGTGCTGCCCTCAAGATAATGACTTTTCCCAGGAACTCCATTTCTATTTCAGGAGGACAATGCAAGGCCTCATTTTGCACAAAAAGTTTCCACAGTAGTGTGGCTTCGTAGACATAGTGTGTATGTGCTTGACTGGGCTACTTGCAATCCAGATCTGTCTCCTATTGAAAATGTATGCTGCATAATAAAAGGAAAATTGGGTAATGGCGACTATGGACTGTTGAGGAGCTCAAGTCTTGTATACAGCAAGAATAGGCAAAAGTTCCACTTGCAAAACTGTAACAATTAGTATCTTCAATACCCAAATAGTTAAAAATATAATGAAAAGAAAAGATGATGTGACCCAGTGGTGAACATGTCTCTGTCCCAGCCTTTTTTGAGTCTGTTGCAGGCATCAATTTCTAAATTTGTGTAAATTTAACAAATAGTTATTTACGTTAGTAAAATTTGTTAAATTTACGTTTGTCACTGAAAATCTTTGTTTTGTCTGTTAAATAATAAAGCTTCAAGTGAATTAACAAATTACTGGTTTCATTTTTTATAGCATTTTTAGAATGTGTCCCAAGTTTTCTGTAAAAAGGGTTCATACTATCATAAACTACATGATTCAAAACTGACAAAAGGTCAACAGAACTCAATGATATCACAAATGTGAGAATCACACACTGTTTTCACTTTTATACTCTATACTCCATCACTCAAATCTGGTTGGTCAGAGATAATAATATTGTAAATAATTTTCTATAACACCATGGCTTTGAAAGAGATCTACCTGGATAGTTATATACTATAAACACTATCTGTATAAAGCTTTAAAATTGTTAGGGCTTGCTTTATATAAGCCAGCTTTTTCATTATCAAGAAAAATAGGACAGGGAAGACACTGTTAACCAAAAAGGTAATATAATTTTGTATGTTTACAGTATTATAATATGGCTTTCAAGCAGTTGAAAAGACCTCTTGTGTAGGTTAAAATGCTAATAATTCTAAGGCTAATACTGCTGCTAATAATAATGCTTAACAAGTTAAGACCTCATAAAGAAAAGTGAGAGAGCAAAGGCAGTCTTGAGCATTCTTATTAATCCAGCAGCCATATATCACACATTTGTAGATTTCTAACTTATAATTCAACAAGCAGTTTCATGATGTGTCCTTGGTAATGCTCACTCAAGTTAGCAAGCTAAACCTAGTTGAATCAGCAAAAAATCCTATTCAACTATTTAACCATTAAGAGACCTAATCTTGGCAAATGTTGACAAGTCTTGCAAAATGATCCTTTAACCAGTCCTGTACACAAAGAGCTCTTATGAATTTTCCAAAGCAGCTCTAGCTTCATGTGATGTCTGAGTCATGTTGTCTTGCTTATAGTATTTTAGGGGTAATTTGTTTACCGAGCTAAATGTGTGGTCTAAGCTAAATAATTAATGATTCTTTTCCTCCAGTAATTGGTTTTGTACAGCCACCAAATAACACTCTAATGTGAGCTGCCTCTCTAAGCACTGACTCTAATTTCAGACGTTTGGTGCAAATCTGTCAGAGTCGTGAACTTAACACATGCATTATAAGCCTGCACTAGGATCGGACAGTATGCAGAGTAACTGGTTTCACCATTCCTTTTCACAATTACAGAGCTGTAAAATCCACACACCTCAAGAATAATCAACAATTAGTTTTGATTTTTGATTTTATTTTTTTTACTTCACATGTTGTATTCAAGAGGTTTCAGTAACTTTATACTTATAGTAGACTGTGTACCCACCTCAGGCACCTTTAATAAAAGACTTGTGAATTACTGAGATTGTTTTTTTTACCATTTTAATTGCTGTGCGATTAAGAAATGAGTATATCTGATATTAATGGCTTTAAATAATAACAAGTGCAGAAAATAATCTCTTTAATTCAGCATGCAATAATGTAGCATAATATGTGCGCTTCATTTAAATAGTTTGAGTGTGCTTGTCTTCTTGAGATTTAGACAAGGAAAATACACTGTACAACATAAATCACTGTGAATCTCCACTTCTGCCTCTTCACAAGGCCATTTCTAGATTAGCTGATCCTAAGGCGATCTGAAGCACAGCCTTTTGGGTCAGTTTCAGAAGTTGTTAATCCTGTGCTCTTTCGTCTCAATGAGGGAAGTGCTGAAGTCAGCAGACATCCTGGTGTTTGAGTGAGCCTTTCAGATAAATCGATATGTCTGCTTTCCACCCTTTTCCCCCATTTTTTCTCCTTCATTCCACACACTGTGCTGTATGTGCACACATACAAGGGTGGAAGATTGGGTGTGTGAAAACCTAAGGGGATGGGACAGAGTGTTGGGAGAGACTAGAGGGTGGGGGTGTGCGTGGGGGGGCATTTCTGCTTAACTGAATGGCAAATCGTGGCCTGACAAGTGAAGGATATCAAGTGAGGATAACTAGTGTTCCAAACGGCTGTCCATGGTGTCTGTCATGGCCGTGTGCTCGGTACTGATGTAAGACAGAGGAGATAGGTGCTGTTCATTTGGAGTTAGGGGGAGAACTGGTGGCAGAACTGGTCATGTTAAATGAAATATATCACATCACTGCCATCACCTTAATTGCACCTGTCAATCAACAAGGCTCCAGCCAATCTGAAAGCTGTCTCCTTTCACCCCCAAAAATGCTACGTCTAGTCTATTCTTGATCAGCTTGGCTCATGCCTACCTTTCAAGCTTCTAGTCAGAGAAGCTGGAATGGTGAAGCTCTTATAACAAGACCTGTTTAAACTATGCCATACATTCTGGATGTTTAGACAGACGGGTTGTGGGTCTTTTATTTAAAATCTCAGACAGCAGATGTGATGGGTAGAAATTGCATGTTCGCATGTATTTAATTTAGCTGCCAGCCTTTTAGAAAAGTGGACATTTTCGAAACGTTCTCAGCTCCCATGTGATACGTGAAATACAGACTTATTAAAGATCTTTTAGCACAGAAGTGAGAAAGTAAAGATTTAAAGTGCACTGTTAGTAAAAGATGTGAATAAGGCTTTATAGTTTTAATTTAGTCCATGCCCAAGCTAGTAACAACGAAGCATTTAGATCAGAGTTTGAAAAGTACAATATCAGCATGGAACAACTTAAAGAAAGGGAATGAAATCTACTCAGATATGTGCAGTAGAATAGACATCTACATATACCTCTTCACTAAGGCTTATATAGTATTTCACTTTTTTTTACTAGCATAAAGTGGAACAAAATGCAGCCATAAACAAAACAGCATTCAATTCGACTTTCTATATTTTCATCTTTGTATTTCTGTCAGCTTTCTCGTTCTCTTACATAAATGAATCACTGCAAAAATGGAGGGACAAATAACACAATATGTGAATGCAGCACCAGGATAACTGCTGCAGCAGCAGAGGGAATTTGCTTTAAATGGAGGTAAATAAAACATTTTGCTCTTCTCGGATATTGGTCGCTTGCTGACTCTCATACTTGATACCAGAGGGGAAGAGTAAATGTATGTTCAACTCTGCAGCCAATGCATTGCCTGGCCACTGGGGTGCTCAAACTATCAAAGCAAGTAAGGCTTATTGAAAGAAGCCTGAGCAGTGCTCTATCCACCAACTCAGCATTGCCTACATTCCCATTCTACAGCATTTTCATCAATTTGCTTGTTTTATTTATATCAACTGATACCTTCCTTTTCTCAGCGGTTCCAGGCTCCTCCTCTCAACCCACCCCAGTCCTCCACCTCAGCCACCCCATACACCACCAACGAAATGTATTGCTTGCTTATTGTAAATAAAACATAAAGCTTCCCTTGAGCTCTTCCCTGGAGGAGCCCATATTTCTATTTTTGCAAACAGCAGCAGACCTTCTACAGTACTGGATATACAGTATAAATCTTTGCAAGAAAAAGTCTTATTTTACATTGCTGAGGTGCTGGAAAAGCAACTTCAACAACATTGCTGTGCCAAGTATTGACATCAAAAAGTGTAGCACTGCTGCTATATTTGGTGTATGCAAATACAAATTGCTGAAGCATTTTCTTTAATAATTAATTCAAATGAACTACATGGTAATGTAGTTCCCATTACAAATTATAACCCAGTGCAATGAAGATAAATGTTTTTTTAAACACTTTTATATGTTTTCTTAGATAAATTACTGTTTTAGGAGTAATGGTAATTCTCTCTTCAATGGTATCTCTCTTCAGCTGAGGTGCTGCTCATCGCAAGCCACTGGCACCAGAGGGATAATCTTGATTGATAGAGTATAAGAGAGAGCGATCGATGTATGGCGTGGTCGAAGCAGAGAGGAATGGACGGCTAACACTAAACTTGACTCACTCAGTCATAAAGCCCACATAATTGTATCATGGACATGACACTACCGTAATCATCCGTGGCAGCTTATGTCAGTTGATGACAAATGACAGTGATTTACCAATGGGGTTAACTTGCCCATAGGACAGGCACGGTCAGGGGATTATGATTTAGCACAGAGGCTGGGAGATGGCGTCTGCTCCATGATTCACTAAAGCCACATAAAGCTAAACATTCTCTCAGCCTGTATGGTCACAGGGAAACAGCTTTGCAATTACTCCAATTACTTATCAACAGCAACAAGGTCCATATTATGCCAAAGTGATTTAAAATGCATGGTTCTGGCTGTCAGGGGTTATTTGATATTATTAGCCTTTTGAACTATGTAGATGATTGTGTTTGCAGAGAAAACAAAAAAAAAAAAACATATAATGATGCTACTGCATTTATCAAATTTACACTGTCGTTAAGCATGGTTACAAATCCTCCACTTAAGGAAACAGGAAAATACCACACTGATTTGTTGCATATCAAACTACAATTAGCAGGCTAATCTTAAGCTTAGCAGAGTTACTGAAGGAACAGAATGATATAATTGCATTATAGTTGTGCAAAAATCCTAACCCTAATGACTCCCTTTGTATCAGGAAAGCATCTGAAATGTGAGGGTCTATCATGATGGGAAAGTCAAAGTAAAGGAACCAAGGCCACTAAAATTCAAGATTCCAAACTTCTGATTGGTCAAACAGAATGGAATAACAAAACACTGTGTTCATGCACAGTACAGCTTTACCAACTTTGATTTTTACAAGGTAGGACACCTAAAAGATGTTCATGTTCATGTTTTTGCCCTGAAGGCAATCAGGTATGACAGTGCCTTTATTTGAAGTATGCAGATATGATTAACCTTGCATATGTGCTGCATGTAATGTGATGAGCTACCATAGCAAGATATTGTTTATTGTACACTGAACGTAAAATCAATATCTCAACTGTCACACAAATAAAGAAGCACTATAAATATTCAAGCCACTGTGGGACTCAATGATTAGAAAATGAGAAAAGTTGAACTGGTTTCAACTTTATGCAAATGACAAGTGGCTGTCCTATAGTTCTGACTAACTGGGGTTTGGTGGGTAAGTTACCATTATGGGAATCAATGTTAATTGTTCCGTCTGTCATGACTTGCCCACAATGCAATTGATTGACCGCAAATACAAATTGATTAGCTGTATCTCTAGAACTAAACAAATAAACAACTAAACAAACCACGCATAACCCTCATTTCATGGTTGGAATTGGTGTGGTTTCACATTTCTGCAAAATGTTTCCTGTGAAAGACAGCACTCAACTGAATGTCACACATCTATGGGATTTAGTTAGACAGGGAATCCTTCAGGAAATCCCTGTTAAGCAACATATTCCCATAGTGGAACTTAGACATTGTCATTTCCTTAATCTCTATATACTGTCTTTATAAGTATCAAGAATGGGATCAATTCTGGTGTCAAACGTGGTGGATCTTGAAGACCTTTCTTATTTCTTTTAAATGAAGAGCCTTGGTTAAAGAGCATTGATTAATATCCCTGCTCTACATTTCAGACGACTTGTAGCTTGGCTTAAGGCCCCTCTTTCCTTATCACTTAAACGTTTAAATGCCATCGATTAAATCAAAGATCTTTGATCAGTTAGCCAGCTTCCCATATAAGTCTACTTGAAAGATGCATTTTTTTGTAACATATTTTGATGTGTACCCTTTTATTGCACTGGATGTATTTGTACACATTATTGGATGTGAACGCTGTGTCAAAGGTATTCATAAAACGTTAACAAAATCTATCAAATACAATTAGGATCAGGCTTATGGGGAGGCAGAAAAACAAACTTGGCTGTGAATGCAGTCCTCACAGAGGGCTTCATGGGTCAGTTACGTTCATGACCTATGAGTCGAACAGCCTTGGGTTGGTGAGTAGTAACCAGCAGAGACTCTTTTCTGTTAACTAATGACCTATTGATTTGGTTGAGGTGGTTTGGGGAGAAAACAGTAGGGGGGGTTCTGGAGTTCCAGGTTTGTGAGAACAATATTTATTATTCTATATGCACTAACAGTGCACAAAATACATAAGCATAAGAAAGACAGGATTTTGCCAGTTTGATCATATAAACACATCATCTTCATTCTGATCTTCTTATTACACTGTATGTTACATACACAAGGAGGAATAAAAATAAGCTGCAGTCACGGAGGCCAGAGAGGTTTGCAGTCAGTAAGCATTATGCCTCCTTAATTCCACTCCCGCTCCACTATACATTATCAAGCATACTGCACATCAGCAGCAGTGCACATAAAAGTTGATTTTATTTATTTATATATTTTTAAGAGGCCAATGTCCAGAAATGCAACAGAAGCAATGTTCTTTGGAAAGGCTGGCACTTTTGTAGTTTTATAGCCACATTTTACTATCTAAAGTAATAAATGACCCCATTAAGTACACTCGCCATATAAATACTGCATGTGCATGTGTTAGTGCGTTAGGGTGTGCATGCGTAACTGTGTGATCAAGAATGTGAGGCATTTCTCACTCACACTAATTCTTTCTTTAATTCTTCACTATCTTCTTCTGTTCGGTTGAGGAAATTGTTTCCTCCGTCCAGAATAAATTACTGCAAAATCATTTATAATATATAGGGCTACCACAAAAAATTGTCGTACATACTGTAGTATAAGTTGAATGGTTGTCCTGTGATCCATTTTCTGCACTATTGCTCATAACTTCTAATGAATCATCATTTAAATGGTTCGTGTTACAAAAAATAAAAATAATAAATGCTACATTAAATAAAAATGTTAGACTCTCAGTGGTAGAAATAGTGGTGCCCAAAATGCAGTACATCCCATAAGAGAGCAAGCATAAGTATTCCTTTGGGGCAAAACACACAAGATGTAAGATTCATTAATCCTGTATAATATGTAGCACAACCAGGATTTATAAAATGCATAGTATAAAATGTTATTGAATGAATTGAATTGAATAAATGAATTAGCCCAATAACTGAGATATACACTAGCTATTAAAACTGAATTTTCAAGCTGTAGCAAGAATTATATGTATATAACCACTGAAGCGTTCATCTCTTTCAATACTGATACCTTAATTTGATTATAAAAAAAATAAAATCTGTGGATATTATATGTATTGAGAATTAAATAGTATTGTCTCTCTGATTATTTGTTTTTTTTTTACAGTTTGGGATAATTGCTTTGCGGTTTGACTTTCTCCCACTCCATCAGATTGTAATAGAAAATGATGAGAAAACATCCTCACTGCGAACAAAGCTGTTTCTATTGATCATCATCAAGGGTACAAAAGTAAATTGAACAATAAATTTTGAAAAGTGCTGCAATTTAGAGAGACAGATCATTTGAGTGGGAGAAGCATCCCATCGGTTTCCCATACACCATCAATGTCTTCATCACATACGCTCAAAGCAGAATTCTACAAGGACCTGCTTTTCCTTTTAAAATTCCTCTGACCTCTAAGTTTCCCCAGGTTGCCTTATGCTTACCTTATCAATTTCCTTTGAATCGCCATAGCCAACAGAAAGACCTGGATTAGGAAGTGTGGCTAGTTATTATTTCAAAGCCAAACATATCCATATCCTCTTTTCTCTACACATCAGCAGTGAAGGGCTCTAACCTTTGAGATGCAAAGTTAGGTCAAGACTTTGAAGCTCGGCATATAACAGAGGCAGGATGCAAGGCTCAGTAAGACCATATCATTATTCAGGTATAACACCAAAATTTTGCATGATCCACAGAAGATTCCCTCCCCATTCCCAAATAAAATGCTTATGTGGCCTCTGAGTTTATACAAATATTCAGCTTTGAGATCATGAAACCACATTATTAAAGACTCTGAGTATGCAGGGTTCTTTGTACATTTCGAAGAATATGTGACAGAAATCTTATATTTATTATATTAGATCAAAATTTTGGAGGATTATTTAAATAGTCCAAATACATAAAGAGACCTTTAAGACCTTTCAGCAGTTATCCAGAACAGTAGCATAGACAGCATAGACCCTAACGGGTCCTAAAAAGGCCTTGAGGATGCATAAAATCTTTTCTGCTCGACTTCAGCGGGAAGCTATGCACTGCTATTGAGTTCAGTAGCAATCCCAGACCTGTACTTTATTTAAATGCTCCTCTTTTTATCTCACATTTGAAAGTGGGGATGTACAAGAGGTACAGGTGAGTAGGGGAAAGTGGAGGTACAGGGTGAACATTGGCAAGCATGTTCCACAATGACCTTGGAAGTCTCTCAGCAGTTAGTGACCCCCAGTGACAGGTCTTCCACTTCAAAGTTGGCACAACCCTTGCCTTTGGCACAGGCTGAGATCAGAGATAGTCTGAGGCTGGGCTCCTATCCCACAAGTCTGGCAGGTTCCAGGCTGGCATTTATTTGGGATACTGTTAAGAATAGGGATGGCCACGCAGTCATTGACTATGTCACTTGATAATAGCCAGAGGCAAACAGGACTATGTGGGCTTGCTTTCTTCAGAAGAGCAATTCATTTGTTCTGCCTCCATGCAGTTTACTATCTGTGATGCATCTCCCACTCTCTCCTCTGGCCATCCAATACTCTCCCAAAGATTTCCAATTGCACTTGGACAATGGCCTCAGTGGACTGTAAAGGACCATTGATTTGGGCCTTCCTGCAAATATTCCTCCCAAACACTAAGGAGTATCTTTCAAGCCATTTTACATCTTAATGGATATACCATTGAATGCTGCTTGATTGTTTAACCAAAATAGCATGCCATTGAACCACATAGACCATTTGTGCTGAGGCCACCTGGGATGCTGGTCACAAACAGCCAGCGAAAACAAAAGCTCAGATACATGCTCTAATATTTACAGTAACACAATTTAGTAAGTATAAAAATATGTAAAGACATCATCCAGGGCTAATACAGTGTCTATTGCAAATGTTACCACTCTTACCATGCAAAAGAAGCACCACCATTAATAAAATATAAATAAAATAATTTATTAGCAGAATAAATAATTATGCTTCTGGGGGACAGACTGCCCCAAAACAAGATGAATCTAGAAGAAAGTACTTTTAATTGCCCATTGCACATCAGCTATACCATTAAAGAAACCTACTGGGAAATTATCTCTGAGTGGCCAGAAGCATCAACACAAGTAGGACATCAGGTAAAGACAGGTCACCTCTATACAATATGTCTCATTTAAACTAATATTACAGGCATGGCTTTAATTGCCTTCTCCAAAAGTCTTCATATTCAAACATTATTGGTGTGGTGGCCTGAGAAAACCTCTCAGAAGTCACTGCAGCTGAATGACAAGACATCAGGTTTTGACCCAAATAGTTTTTCCTTCCTTTTGTTTCTTTATAACTTACATTGATGCCTCTAGGCATCAAAAACAAATCTAACATTTTATTAAAAGGAGGAAGCTGGTTGACCAGGACTATTACTTCCTCTTAGGAAAGTCTGAATTTTGGGCTGTTTCTCATCTGCTCAAACCTTGTTTAGACTGCAAAATTGCATTACTTCAAAAATGAGCCAGTTTAACAAACACAGCTGCAAATATGGCATTCTGTGTAAAAAAAAAACTGCTAATTTTGAATACCCAAGTGTGTTTTCCACACATGGTGAATGTCATACATGCCATAAAATGTCAGTCAGTCAGTCATTTTCTATACCGCTTATTCCCAGTTACGGGGTCACGGGGGAGCCGGTGCCCAGCCAGCAACTCTGAGCGCA
>JAOTRJ010000055.1:10512455-10529721 GCA_028564905.1 Leptodoras praelongus
GCAAAACTGTGCTCTTACCCTGCTAATTGAACCTTCACACTCTGCTCTTACTGGTGCAATGTGCAATTAATGAAGATCTAAGGTCCAATTTAGCCATGAAACCTCTCACACTAAAATGACAGGTGTTTCAGTTTCATTGTCTAACCCCTGTATATGAGTATATACTGTATGAGGTGTGGACGAAAAGCTCAGTGAATAGTCCAATATCTTGACTGAAACGCAAGTGACAAGTTCGATTAGTGGTGGGCGTGGCTTATCGGATCCATGTCACGCAATCATTTGAATGCAGTCTGTTGAAATGCTGGCGTCTAACAGTATGATGCTTGGGGGGCAGTTCTTAGCCCAGTGTGGCATGACTCTTTTTGGATCACCCACTTTACTCTTCAGATCTTGCACCTGCTGAGTTTTTTGTTTCCTCGCCGTAAGGAGGTCATGGAGGGATCAAAGTTTGTGGACATCTCACAGATTCAGACTCATGGGACAGGAACTCTGAAGCTGATTCCAAATGTTTTACAACAGTTTTCAGAAGCTGTATGAATGTTGTAAAAGTGTGTTGTGTCTGCTGGACATTCCTTTGAAGGTCAATAAAGGTATTTTCTACTTTTTTTTTTTTACTTTTTGTTCACACCTCGTATGTTACCATGATATTAACTGCAAACTTCACACTGGTGCTTTAAAACAAGATGTACTTTATGTGCACCTGGTCAGGATTATACTAAACCTCTGTGAACCTTTGGGCATTTTTATGCTTTCTGAATCTCGTGTGTGTACTTTATTAAATAACTGCAGTCATAACCCTGTCTTTTCATTTTGCATGCCACGGTAATCTCTCTCTCTCTCTCTCTCTCTCTCTCTCACACACACACACACACACACACACAATATCTCTCTAGTGCTCATATAACTAAGGGTTTTCCATTGCACATCTCTATCTGTTTCTAATCTGCCATGTTCTCCGTGTCTCTCTGCTCAGAGAGTACGTGCCGTTCTTTATTACACTAGTTACAAGCTGCTGTTTTGTGTGATAGCAGCCTTGCTGTTTTCTGGTTGGAATGGCTGTAAATTCAAGCAATTGTGCATGTCTAGGGCCCTAATAATAGTACAAATGCAGATGCTCCACTGGCATTTTGTCTTGCTTTCATTTGGACCTGGACTTGACAAAGTCTCAACCTCTGTAAGACATAAAAGGTTTTGACTTGATCCTGGTCTTGGATTTGATACTAGCAGTCTTGATTACAGCCCTAGTAACTAAAAGTACACTACTTATTTCTCCTTTGTTGTACATTATACTTGGTTCTATTGCATGCTCTGATCTATTTACTATTTATTAGTATAAGGATATGTTTTTGATGGATACTATAAAGCACTTTGTAAGATGCTGTGGATAAGGGTGCCTGCCAAATGCTGCGAATGGAAATGGAAGCTGTTGTGAATTTTTATTGATTTTGTAAAATGTCCTTGAGCTTGGGAGAAACTGCTATATAAATAAAACAAAAAAACTATTATTATTATTATTATTATTATTAACCACAAAACAGACACAAGCCACCTATACACCATTATTCTATGTGTGTGTAAGTAAGTACAAATACAGAATTTCAGTGTTGGGGTGTTGTCTGATGCAGAGTATTATACTTTAATGGATTATAATGTACACCATCATAAAAAATGTAAACTGAAGCTATTTTCGATCCAGAAGCCACGTCGTTCTTTTTAACATTTGCAGCCAGAACATTTCAGTAGATTCCAACATCAAAAAACCCTCAGAGTGTGACTGCGAAATGCCCAGGTATATCAAAGAGACCTGATCTGAGTATATGGTTTAGTTAAAAATGAACTGAGAAGACTGTCTCACATCAAAGATTTCTGTCAGCTATTCCTCCAATCCTTTACATCTTAAATATAAAAATGGAATACCTTGTGAGATAGCCAAAACATAGTATATACAGTGTGATAAATGTGACAAGCTAAACCACTCAATTAAGATCAATATACACAGCTCTGGCAGCCTTTTTGGTATGGAAACAAATGACAGCTATTTTTAAATGTAGTTAAGAGTTAGAGAAAATAAAATAAAAGCAAGGTAGGAAGCGAGACAGATGCATATTTAAATAATCTAACTTGGCACAAACAAAATGCTCATGCTAGTTTAACTTTGCAATAGCTAACTAGCATCCACCCTCACCCACTGCACAGCTAGTACAGTGCAGCACTGCTACTACTACTGATACCACACCCTCACATGATCATATCAGCACAGAAATGCATAAGCCATTTCTCAATATGCAAATAAAGTACACCAAGTTTGGTAGTATAGACTTGGTAAGTTTGATTAATGAGTACAAACTCCTGAGGGTTGAAGGATGCTGTACGCTCATTCTGCAATTAGAACAGCAGTGTACTTAATGTACTTTATGCCAATTGCTAACATGACCGCACATTTTCACATAGCCTCTTTTTAACATTTGCAGCCAGAACATTTCAGTAGATTCCAACATCCAAAAATTCAACATCAAAACTGGCAATTTTCTCTGCCATCATGCTGAGCTTGGTGTTAAATGCATTCTGGGATATCTGACTGTCCCAAGTCCACACAAGTGTCACCTCCTGATGCTCCTTGATAACACGGGTGGAGCAAGAACACATCCAGGTATTTAAACTGTACTTGGCAAACTTTTGAACGGAACAGTACTTTTGAATGGGATGAGACTGATTACATTTCTCAAGTACACAAGAAGACAAGTACAGAATCAGCTATACATTTTAACGAATTGCAAACCAACAAAAATTACACAGGCTGACAGATAAAACTAGACGAATAGGAATTGCAAACAGACAGGATTAACAGATTAAGAACTACAAATAAACAGAAAGAACAGACCGATCGGTCAAACCGCATGGATTAAAACATAACAGATAAAATACAAAACAAACGTAAAGACAAACTGGTGCAACAACAGATTACAAAGACTAAATGCAATACAAAGAGTGAGGTCCAAATTAGCTACAATCAAGTGACAGGTGGCGGTGTTTAGTCGTGTTAGCCGTGTGGGGTCATGTCACTAGCAGTGGATTGTGGGTCCTATAGTTGTGGTAGTTATAGTTATAGGTGCGTAGTTGTGACATAAATAAATAATTAATCAATAGAAATTATTCACCATAGCTATAAATAGATGAAAATTCAAATATACAAAAATATACAAATGTCAATATAAAAAAAAAAAAAAAATTGGGGAGTAATTATATATTTCTCAGATTTTAACATGTTTAATAAATACAATAATACCTGTCTTTATTTTATTTTGTTTGATTGATTGATTTTTGTGTCTTTTTTTCATTTGATGCAGACTTTTATGAATAAATTTCTACTTATTAATGATGTCACGATTAGACTACTATGCAGTCTGGGGAATACCTGTGTCACTGCTTAGTTTTATTATATGGGCAATTTGCTTTTTATATTTAAAACGCTGAAAACTAATAAACATATTAAAGTTGTGTATCGATTTACTTTATCCGTTATGGTGCTGACACAGACAATGCTCAATGCTGATGCCCAATTCTTGCTTGTGTTGTCATGATATTGCAAGTTCAAATCATGGTGAGCCTCAGCTGTCTGTGCCGGCATGGTACTGCTCTCTCCCCTGTACATCAGAGAAGCACTAGGCAATAGCAAATGTCTGTGAGTTCATGTATGCAGAAGAGGGCAGTAAACACTTCCATCTGAGTGTGTTCAGCTAAGCTGTGATCATGAGCAGCAGTTCAAAAAGATGCAGCTTTAGATAGAGGAGACATACAAAGAGTGGAAACTAGCAAAGAACAAAATTGAGAGGAAAAATATTTCTGAAGGCTCATTTAAGTTCTGATTAATGAAGTTATCCGTACAACCATTAGCACAGGGTGAATCCAGGGTGTACTGTCTTCCCAAGATAGGCACCATGATCCAGGATAAAGTGGTTACATTAGATGAATGAATGAATAAATGAACTGCTAATGAACTACTGTATTATATTCCATAAACAAAATGTTTATTAATGGCAAATGAAGCCCAACCTACAGTATGAATGGACAGCATTTAGGATATTTCAGTCTTTCTTTATGGTGCGGAGCGAAGGTCAGAAGAACTGTGACTTATTTCACAGTTATCTTGCAGACAGGAGTGACTCAGATAATAGAGATAGTGTTATTCTCTGGTGTGACTGGATATTTCCAACAGTAAATGATCTTTCAAAACTGGCCCATCTGGAATGTATTTGCTGCCAGTCAGGGGTCAGGTTATTACAATAATCCACTGTATAGTATGTACTAGATGGCTCTGACACTGTGCAGAAGTATGACAGAGGTGACAGGCAGAGGATGTGAAGTGGTTTTGACAATTTCCTTCCCCTAATGTTTAAAGACACCTCACCATGCCTTCAAGACACCACATGATGCCTTCAAA
Organism: Leptodoras praelongus; assembly: GCA_028564905.1. Taxonomy (NCBI): domain Eukaryota; kingdom Metazoa; phylum Chordata; class Actinopteri; order Siluriformes; family Doradidae; genus Leptodoras; species Leptodoras praelongus. Next base: position 10,516,897 of record JAOTRJ010000055.1, read on the forward strand.
GCTTTTACCTCTAAAGGGTGTGCCTCTGGAAATACCTTGTTGCTTCAGACTGACTTGGAATAAGCAAACTGCAATTGTTTGGTCCGTGGTATCTAGCTTTAAAAAAAAGAGTGCTCAAAGCCAACAAAGGCTATGCAAAGTCATTTTACTGACCTTCATATTGAAGTTAACTCATTTTAGAGTCTGGTAATGAGCTTCAACAAGGTGTAACTATTTTACATTGACCTGTGTCTCAAAGGCACAATGTCAAAGGATGGGGATAGAAAGAACAGAGGGGGGGAAGCAATTTCGTATTTACCGTCTTTTGCTAGAAAATTTGGCAACACATGTACATGTGATTATGTGTTTGTGTGGGTACACATGTGCAAGTGAGCAGGGTGTAGAAGCACATGGCAACCCCTTTCACAGCAGGGAGCCTTGCGGGTCTTGAAGGCAGAGCGTGAGGGTTGAGATAAAAGAGTCGAGGTGGAGGAAATTTCAAAGCCTCCCCTGCAGACATGCTCCAGCTTTGTGCATTTTAATGCTAAGATATTCAAATCTCATAGTCTTCCATTCTTAACCTTCCTTTCTTCATCAGTCCTTGCAGGGCATTTCTGTCGGCAGCAAATGCCATGCCATGTCCACAAAGAGAAAACTAATTTAGGAAAGTACCAGTCTCCATCATGGCAAAGGGCCTGGATGTTCTTTATGTTTATCAGTGGATCTGAAGAGACATTAAACCTTTTGAAATAAGAGGCAGAGTGAGGTTAGAAACTGGATTTGCTGTGGTAGCTCCATGGTTTTGGGCTTTGGGCTACTGATTGAAAGGTTGTGAGTTCAAATACCAGCACTACAAGGCTGCCCATGATGCATTCTTTAGCAAGACCATTAACCCTCAATTCCTTAATTATATCCTGCCACAACTGTAAGCTGCTTTGGATAAAACCGTCAGCCAAACGAATAGATGAAATACTGCCATACAGACCATTCACACCAGCACTAGACAGAACTAGACTCGGTGTTGAATTATTTGTTGTTTTCTTGTTTTATAAGCTTTATATAATATATGTAATCTTTGATTGGAAGTAGAAGAGCATGCTAGATAATTCACAGATTTTGTAACTACCCAAGTGAAAGTGGATTGGGCCAGTAATTAAACAGTATCTAGTGTGATGTATGCTGACTTTTGTTCTGTACAGGCTGCAAACAGCTCATTAATTGGTGGCTTCCCACTCTTTCTAAGCTTTTGGTTCAAACGACAAAGTAAGGATTTCAAACCTTTTTGTGACATATGTAATTAAGGTTCATTTCAAATTGGGTCCTTAAATCATGCTTTTTTAGGGAAAAACAGGTGATACAACCTCATATTCTGAAATTGCAAGTGCGTATATTATACAGAATAGTGTTAGCTTTTGGCTGCACTTTTAGTTCACTCTTATGTCAAGTGAGCTGGATTAGTGATCAGCAGACAGGCAGAGTTTGTATGACTAATGGTACTGTATCTCTTTGATCAAAGCTTTTGGAGAAATGATTTGACATGATTCCTAAGCAGAGCAACATCAGGGTACAGCTGACAAGTGCTTTAAACTGATCTTTGAGCCAAGGAGTTTGCAGGGGACTTTGGGGGGGGAAGGGGTGGGGGACAATAAGCCCAGAGGGGATACAAATCTCTTGTGATCTTCTAATCTCTTATTTTTAAGCATTTGAAAACTTTTAATTATGTCTAAAGACCCAGGCACCATTCCTTATCCTGCCATGATGTTAAAACTATCTACACTGAAGTACCAAAAAAAAAAGGAGCCTATACAAAAAAAAAAAAAACATAGCAATGAGACCTATGCAGGTCATTGGTTGTGTCTGCCAGTGCATATATAAAGCTACAGATATCTATGGAAGCTTCTAGAGTTGTTTCTGCTGTAAGAATGGCAAATGATTTAATAGTTGAAGCTTGCAAGATGAGTTGCAGCATTTCGAAGGTAGAAACATAGTTTGGATTTTCACATATGAGCATTTCAATGGTGTACTGTGACTGCAAGAATTTCTGCAAAACCTTGAACTTATGACAGCAGTGTGGCTGTAAAAAGATTTGTGGTTAAATGTGACCAGCGATGACTGGCAAGAATCATTTTATGCAATAGGTGTGCAACAAGTGTTTTTGGGATTCAATGCTGGGGTCTGAATAATTATCATCATGAGGACTGTGCAATGTTCCCTCCAAGATCCCATGGAGGAACTCCTTGTATAAATGTATTAACTGTATACCAGTTTTTCTGGTACTTCAGTGTATATACTTTTAATGGTAAACCATGAGCACAGTGCAGCAACACAAACCCTTTACTAATACTAGTAAGCTGACATCTGACCTATCACTGACCCTCACATCTCTTAGGCAAGCATACATACTTGGAGTCTCAGAGACAGGTAAATCCCTTAATGCATGGATACAAGTGCCCAAAACTGAACTGGCATTAAATTCAACCTGACAGACCTTTCACATCTTTAAAGACCAATACATGAACATAGCTGTCATTCTCAAGTGATTAATCATTTAGCTACTTCAGAAAAGAGAAAAAGTACATCAACTCTTGCTCGACCTTGTAACTGTGTCTGCTCTGACCTCCAGAAATGTAAGGCAAAGATTATATCAGACAAGAAGAATACTCGCAAATGGATTCTGCTGCACAGAATTCACTACATTCTCAAGGAACAAGGGAGTGGGAGGCATAGTTTTATTATTCTTTTTTTTTTATCTTTCCTGCAAGTTGGAGCAGAGATGTGATCTTTATCATTATGAAATAGCATTCTGCATATGCTGCCACAGCTCTGCACCAGTGATAGACAGTTAGAGGGACAAGAAAGCTGTTGAGTACCGCTGGAGGTGTTTAACACGTCCCCTTTGCTGGGGCACTGATTGCAAGTTCAATTGTCTACAGTACTGGGCCAAAGGGAACAGGAGCTACCATGTTGACACTGCCGAGACCGGGTTTGCGGGTCCACGTGGCTGCCGCTGCTTTGTCCCAATGGCACCATGAGATGTGTAGCCAGTGGACAAGATGGTTATCCCTGCACTGTCCAAAAGCTGCTGCTGTCCAATAAATCCCCTAAATTGAATTTAAAAGGCTTTCGAATTTCATTAGAAACTTGGTAAATGTCCTTGCAATGAACCAGGGACCAGTGGCCTGTCTAATTAAAATTCAAGCAGGAAAAAAAGAATGTGCTTCAATCAAATCAAACTTTAATTACCAAAGATAACCCCAAGCTACTTTAAAAGCACTGCAACATGAAGGACTGTGGGACAAATACCTCCTGCTATAAATACGTATTTCAATAAATAGGTGCCCAGTGGAACAAAAAGTGCTTCAGACACTGCTTGCTTCAAACATTTTAAGTACTGTGAAGACCAAACAATTAAAAAAAAGAACAAATAATCCAAAAATAATCAATTATATGGATTTTAGAAACAGAATCTTTGATGGAGGGCAAAGGACAAAACACCACAGGAAAATACCGCATCACTACTGCTTAATGTGGCTTTGCACAAGCTTGTGCCAAAGGTCTGACTTGCCAGAGGTGCCTGCAAAATCAAATTCCCTCAGCCTTTTGGTTCACTCGAGCTGGGGCTAAATAATTGATGGAGCCAGTGAGTGGCGGCAGTGGCAGCGACAGTGATTTGATTTGGGAGCCAGACTGAATGGGTTCAGGATCCTTACAGACACCCTGCGGAGGGCCAGAGAGAAATGTCAATCGCACCTCATCTACAGACTGAGGTTTCACGGCTACAACGAGAGAGTAGCAATCACCAGACAATCTGCAGCTAGTTTACCATCCACATTTAATGAGAGACACACAACAGATACAAAGAAAGACTGAGAAAGCTCCCAGCTGCTGTTCTCACAAGTGTCAGCTCCATCCCCCACTGTGTACTCACAAGAAAAAAAACATCTCTGGATACCACCAGAGTTGTACGGTCTATTCAGAAGGAGTCTAATTTGTTTTGTCTATGTAGGAAGGGCTCTGGGAGCCTTTTCAGGAAAAAAAAACAGGCACTCAACAACTTCATCAACATTATGCATCAGTTTTCAATGCACAGATTAAACCCACACATCCTTTTGTGAGAGGTATTCATCTAATTGAAACAGAAGCACAGCACTGTTACAGTACATGGATCAGATTACTCAGGAACAGAGCTTATCACTGAAATCAAACAGCAAAATAGAGACACAAGATGACGTCCCTTGTGATCTGGAGCATGCACCGTATCTCCACACTGACCCTATCTCTGTAACATTGACCTGCTCTCAGATGCCATCCCCCAACCCCACCCCCAACCCCCCATTCATACATCAACTTGCTAATTTCTGCAGAAAGCAAGGCAAAGAAAGAATAGATCTCTGAGTCTTTGCAGCAAGGTCTAGCCATTTCTATGACATCTGCATGGGTCTAAAGATACACCAAGAGAACGATGTTATGATGTCATCAACAGGGATAATCAGTAACGTTTGCCCTAGAGAAATGGAAACATTGGCTGGAGAGAGATGAGCCTTCTTTTGTACTATAAAGTTCTAAAAAAAAAAGTGTCCTCTCACACACTGATCCTAAACCCACAAACAATAATGTATTATTGCCAGTCTTTGCTGCCATAACCTATGACAACAACTGCCAAAACTCCTGGACACTCTAAGATCACCTGGCATCCATCCCCATAATACCCTACAATTAAAAGCTCATGTTCAATGAGGCTCTGGTAATCTGGCTTTATACAGTACCTCAATTGCCACTGGTCACCAATGCTTTACCACAAAATACTAGTGGGACCTCATTCTAGAAGACACCAAAGTGCTGTATATGTGTCCAGGCTAAAGTTCCACAGACTCCAAGTTGGCAAATTCCTAGCCCTCACCAGACCTGTAATGCCCATGTTCCTGTACTGCTGTCAGAATGTCAGTTTCAACAATTGTTCCAATATTTCAGGACCTACTGTCAGAGCATAATACCAGAAAGGGACACAATTAGGGCTCCCGAGTGGCACAGCAGTAAAGCTGCTATCACCCTATCATCAGGAGACTGTGAGTTCAAATTCCGACGATTAAACAGCCACCTGTGGCCTGCAGTCAAAGAGCTAAATTGGCCATGCTTCCTAGGTGTGAGGGATGACATACTCTCTCTTTATCTCTCTCTCTCTCTCTCTCTCTCTCTCATCTACTGTTTAAGTGCAATTCTATTTTATAGAAGGATACTTACTAACTTTATAAAGCTATATTATCCATGTTTATGGCTTATTAAATTACTGTAAATAATAGTAATTGTCAGGGGTTTTTGTTGTTAATGGTGTTTTTTTTAACAGAATGATTTTTAACAGAGAAGGCTCATAAACATTTGTGATGTACCAGTCTCAACTGGTAGAGCTGCCCTCATTAATAGTAACTGACATGAGTAACTGACTATGTGAATAAGTGAAAATAAAACAAGATCAGAAAGCCACAGAAACAATTGAAGTACATTAAAAAAGAGTAAGTATGTGTGCAAGACACTGATGTACATTACTTTTTAAGATTCTGAGTTACAAGAGCATTTGATCCAATTACAGTATCGGAACTACATTAGACTGAGTAACACTGTGACAGAATGACAAAAATAACCATCAAATCCAACATAAAGTGGCTGACAGTACTCTCACTTAAGAACTATAAATAACTTGACATAAATAGAGAGAAGAAGTATATTGATCTCTCACCAAGCCAAGTTAGCTTTCAAGTCCAGAGAGATACAATGCGTTTGGAGTAATTCAGAGGTCCAATGAATGGGAGCTTAAAGCAAAGTACATGAGCAGAGTAGCTACTGGCATTTTTCATGATTAAACCTCTGCCATGTGATTGCAGTACCTACGGGATCCTTTAGTGAAAGATTGCCTCAGGTTTTGTGGGAACAGTTTAACCAGTGACTCGTATTCAATTGTCTGCAGCAGCAGTGTGACCCATAATCCAAAGAGAGCTCCAGCACTCCAACACTGCTTCCAATCATGTGTGTCACTGGGTCAGAGGTCTGGGCTTCACAATCCACCTGCTCAGTTTTCCTTTCTAGAGAAGACATGTATTCTCTATAGCCATGTGATTCATCTACATGGCTAGATATGGAGCCAATGACTAGCTGGTTTGAGGAAGAATTTTTATATTTTGCTTGTTGGCATGATCAAAAATAATCACTATAAAGAAAAACTAGCCTGTGCAGATGCATTTCTTCTTGCAGGAGCATAAATCCCCAGGCATACAAGAGAGCATTAGTGATGAATGTTTATTATAGTCAATCTTTTAGACAATGCCTTTTGATTAAGCTTCAAATTTATTTACATAATAGTTCACACTTGCATCCTATCAACATGGCGATACCTGCAAAGCAGAAAAGCTGAAAGTTTCAAAATGAAGCTTAACTGCAATTAATTTACCACTATGTGTGTTTATCACCTGCGGGCTTAAGCTTAAATGTGCAATCCTTAGTTGCTTTCTGAGAGATAAAGGTGTTTTGTCAGTGGGATGGGATTTGTAATTTCAAGGTGAAATAAATTAAAAAAATATTAAAATATGCAAAAAATCCCAAATAATTACCTGGCATGCCTGGAAGCTTGTGTTTAATAATACAATTTTAGGCTAGAAGGAAATGTTCAAAATGAGCTGAAAGGCCACAGCTCTGCTTTAGCATATATTCTTAAATCCAATCAACAAGTATAATACAACGGTGGTGCTTACACACAGGTGAACTACATAGCACGCCATATATACATGGCTCACACACATTCTACAACTTCACACATGGCGGTGAAAGAATCTCTCTCTCTATCGCTCTCTCTCTCTCTCCATTGAACAGTCATGCATCATACTCATCAACATCCTTCTGTGGAACTAAGGACATGTAAAACTGTTGAAGACAAGCTCAGCTATGGAGATTTTCACACCTAGTCAGTCAAATTAGCATAAAAATACTCACTGAGGAAAGAAGGCCCACTCTGAATGTAGCAAGCAACTCTGATCAACCTGTTTCAGAGAGAGAGAGAGGGAGAGGGGGAAAAGACAGAGAAATCCAGCTGTGAAACCAGTCGAATGATGAGAGGAGGAAAGACATTACAAAAATGTACAGAGGCAGCTGCTATCGGTGGCTAAAAGGAGAACCACAGGACTGAGGAGAGAGGAGGATACAGATAGTAAACTGTGGACATGTGACTAGTTCAGACAGTTACATTAAGATAAATGTTATTTTATTTTCTATTTTATTACTATTGTTTATAATGCTCTAATAACTGTACTGCTCTGACTATTGAGTTACTGTAGATTAAAGCATTTTTCAGCCATTATGCTCAAGACACATTCAAGTTTTCAGGTTTTATAGTACCCAAAGTGGAAGTGGCCCAAATCAGGAGTTCTTTTCTTTTCTTTTTTTTCTTTTCTTTTTTCTCTAAGAACGATACCACTATTCCCCTTAGAAACACAGTAAAAACCTAAAACTAGAATTGCAATGGAGCCTGATGTAAACCACTGTGACCCTGACCAGGCAGCTACTACATATGAATGAATGCTAAATACATCATCCAGTGCCTCATGTTAATGAATATGGTGTTTCTTTTATCCACAATCTTTGTATCTAATGGCTCATTCAATAAAAGTTTAAAAAAAGCCTCTTTGTTATATCCGTACTGTGTATGTGCATAACTGTTATCATGTCAGGCTCGGTCTATTGCTTTACAATTCTCTGTTTTTCTACTTGCAGCAATGCTAAAATATCTTCAATAGATGGATTAGTGACTCATGGGAGTAGTTGTTGCTGGCAGTGCATGCAAGTGAATGTAGTCTGTTCTGTTTGTTGTTATTTAGTTCTTAATGTGTGCGAGTTGTGTTCCAGGCATATGCCTCTGTTAATGTGACTTCTGCCACATCGACTGCTTTACCAGATCACTCCATCTCCAATCTCCCACTCTGTGTCACAATCAAGAGCTGAAGCTCTACATCACCGACAGGAGCAATCTGGAGATCAGCATGCCGTGTGTGAATCACCTTTCTTTCTGCATGCTCTCACACTCTATTTCACTCTGCTTCTCCGTCTCTTCACCTGCCGGTGACAAAAGCAAAAGTCTACCCCAAAAGAATGCACCAAAATCCTCCTGACCTTATCATCCTATGGCCTCTCTCTCTCTCTCTCTATGGTGTCTCTGCTGTAGCCTTTATTTATGTCTGTCTTTTAATGTTGTTTTTCATTGCACTCCCCTTCTCCACTGTCTGTCTCTCTCTCACAGTAAAGAAATGACTTTTCTCCAAGTGCAGATTATCTCAACCAGCCTCTTCAGTGCAGCTTCAAATGACCCACAGTGTGCTACCAGGCTTGATTACACTGCTACTCAATACACACTAACCCCTCCTCAGGGAAACGGGCAAGAAGAAGAAGAAGAAGAAGAAGGAGAAGAAAGAAGACACATGGTGGGAAAAACACATGGAGAAAAAATTTCAGTTCATTCTGGGAGGAAGAAAAAAAGCCCATAGGGGATGCTGTAGCACCCACCATAAACGGCAATATGTGCCTCGGAGTACACGTTCCTTCAGAAATAATCTATACTAAAGTGGTGCCATTAAAACACATACACAAAATGGTCAAAATGTGACAGCACAATTTGTGCTTTCAGTCATTTGCCTCTGCTAACCTACACACACACACACACACACACACACACACACACACTGTGATTTAAAATAAACAATTTAAGTTATATGGTAAGAAATGAATAAACACCTAAACAAAAAAGGGCTTACATAGGAGGAGTTGATGTAGATTTCATACAGATGGTATAAGAAAAGGTGGCACAGCAGGTATACTGGGTTTAAGCCCAGGCTACTGTCAATTTTTTGAGTATATGTATATTCTTTTCGTTTTCTTCCATCTGCTAAATACATGCCTGTAAGTGGACAAGCAACCCTAAATTTCCCCTGGATGAGCATGCAAATGTGTGCATGCATGTAATGCACTGTAATAGACTGGTGTTCATTGTTATCCACTGTAATAGACTGGTGTATCTTCGCATTATCACCTGTGTCCCTGTTATAAGCTCCGGATGCACCACAACTCTGAGCAGGATGAAGCAATTACTGAAGGTGAATGAATGAAATCATAACTTATTATTATGATTATTATATAACTTATATTTTATATATATATATATATATATATATATATATACCAAATCCATTCTTCCATGGGTTAGTTTAAGTCTTATGCTTGAAACCTCTTTCTCCTTTTGTGGTTCTATCCATGTCTCTGGAAGTATAACTTGGGTGGCTGTGGGTGGTGCATGCAAAACATACACCCATACCCCCCCACATATCCACACACACACCCCCGCACAAAGACACACACTTTCTCCCTATCCACTTGCTCCCTGAGTATGTCCAATTAGAGGAAGGTCGGCTCTGGCAGCACTGCGCACAGCAGCCACTTATTCTGTTACCGTTGGATGATCCGTCACGCTCAGCTCTGGCTTTCTTTATGTTAGTCTTCCTCCCAAAGGGCAGTGGCTAACTCCATCACTGGGACAAATGACCCATCAGTGCCACCATTCATCAGCCACCAAGAAATGACTTGCCTCGCCAGCCTAAGCTTTCACCCACTGCATCTGTCCCAAACACCAGCCTGCATCACCCATACCCAACTTACTGAAACCTGTACTGAAACTCAGTATGTGTGTGTATATATATATATATATATATTGTTGAGTGTGTGTGGCAGGAAGGCTGCAAAACTGCGTTACAAATCTCCCACACATGACACATCTAACATATACAGACCCAAACACATATATGACAAAAATTCACAAACTACACATGCTATCCAGAATAGAACCACCTCGCTGAGCACATAATGTTAAGGTTTCAACTTGGTTGTCAGTGTGGGTTTTTTTTTTTTGCCTGCTCTGAAACCCACACCATTCCCACACCTCCACCAGGAGCGATGAGGATCTTTATGTAAGTGATGAGGCAGGGAGCAAATGAAATCACTGTAATTTGGCTAGAAGAGTAATGCATGTCCTGTATAATGAAGAGGACCAGCATTTTACTGCTCACTGATGAGCTAAGTGGGAGTGTTCTTATTAATTAAGACAGTCTAATTTCCATAAGTCAAAAATTGTTGTTGAAAAAGACCAGGAAACCGGGAAGGAAAGCAACGAGTAAGCTCTGACAGATGGTCCTTCATCATGCACAGCTTTAAGGGGAAAAACATGCTTATAGAGAATGCAGCTAGTACTTTGTCTTTTCCTTTCCTTAATTCCAAGCAATTATTTTTTTTTTAATACCACAAAAAAGCATATGGGGCATTACTCTTTTGGTGCTGTTTTGCCAGTGTAGTTTCCATGGCAACAGAACAACACGGACTCAGGAGCATGATAATTTCTCTCCTAGATACAGAAACGCCAGCGTAAACTCAGAAACCTGGGACTTGAACTTTGACTTCTCTCATCCAAATGCGGCAGGGGTTAAAGTAACAGTTTCTATTTAGCAAAGATTCTTAAAGCGTACTTGATGGCTGCATATTTTTTTCCGACAAACTGTAGATAAAAATACACTGGCTTGTTAGGCCAAAAAAAGCCACAGCACAATGTTGAAGAACAGACGGCAGAAGCAAGTTTCAAATAACAAGTTTCAGCCTGATATTTAAATTCATAAGGTTAAAAAAAATGGAACATGTGAATGAATGAATGAATATGACTTTTGTGAAGACTGCAACTAAAATTTCCCACCTGCTGCTCTCAAGGTGAAACATCAATCTTGAGGAATATACTAAATAATTATGCATTATTTTCATGATGAGAATATTTTATGAAGTAAAATTCAATGATTCACTCTTTTTGGTTTCTTAGACTTAATGGTGAAAATGATTCAAACTGTATACACATTTTAATTCTTAAGAGTAACATGGGCTAAATGGCACTCATGGGATCTGGAGATATTTGTAGTGTCCTAATGTTAAATCATTATGAGACACAATCAGTTGTACCAAAACAATCATGGTTAGTCTTAGCGTATACAGAACCAGTAGGTTTTTGAAGTCATAGCTGATGTGTTTTGCTTATAATATTTCCTGATATTCAGTCATGATGAACATGATAGGAACGATCACAAACTCAGTAGGGCATATCGGCATGTAAGCTCACTCCTTTACCAGACAGGCTGTTCAAACATAAACTAAATCATATGAATCAGCCTGCTAGCTTGGAGAAGCTGTGCTTTAAAAAGTGATATGCCAATTTCAGGACTGTCAGAGATGATTTATTAAAATCTCACCATGACAGAATTAACAAAGGTTGTGCCATCGCACAACCAATTGCACTTTGTAAATAACATGGACATGGTAAGCCATGCAAAGCCAGGAGATGACAAAACTCTCAGAGAAATTAATATTTCCTTCCCTTGTCATTGGTTATTTATTTGTTGCTGTTCCATCTGACCTGGCTTTTGTATATCGAGGTGATCCATCCTTTTGGGTGTGTTTTAAGGATAGGACAGAAAAGTTAGCATTTCTATTGACTAAATGAAGAAGTAATGGAGAAATCCAACAATAGCAAATTCTCACCAACCAACAATTAATGTTAAGGCATGGGGCAGGGTGGGCAGCCAGAAGTGTTCTTACTACTTAATTCTTAAATCCAATAAATCATTCATTAAAAAAATCTATGAATTTTGTATAAGGTCCAATTGGTTCATCAGGCCTGAGCAGTCAGGATTAGAAGTGGGGTATTTGGTGCATGAGGTTAGGGGTCCTGTGGGTTGGCATGTACATTAAGGGGTAAAAGAGAGAACTGACTGGTCATGCAACCTGACACTTTCTCATTCCCTCTCACACATTATTCATATCTATTTAACATAGGGCTTTGCATTTTAAAAGCACACAGAATTTGACCTTGAAAGCAAAAAGAACAGCAAACCTGAAAGAAGTCAATACGGCATATTGCCAACTGGTCTTCCATACTAAGGTGGTAGTTCATTTTGCACGAAAACGGTGCATACTAGTCATGGTGTGCTGCTTTTAATAATGCATTCAATAAATTTTTTTCTCTCTGGTCAGTAGGGTTATCATAAATCAAATTTACATTCAGAAAAGATTTCAGGTACAGTGCCATGCCATTTCTCTGGTACAAGAAAATGAAAAAGCACAACTAACCACGAATTACAAATTCAGCCACTAACATTTTGCTAAGTGTATTCTTAGTGACCCAAAGAGGGCAGTCGAATAAACTAAATCCCCATTAGTTGTACTTTCATTAGAATCAGAAGGTCACACCATTTGCCAGACAAATTCCTATTCATGGCTTCACAAAGCTAAAGAAAATAATGCTCTTCACCAAATATAAAAAATCCAATCCAATTGCAATTGTGTTTGATAAATAAGGATGGATTGTTTGTCTGTTAGCGGGGTGTGCAGTGAAGATCCTCTACTTAAATGTAAAGTGACAGATGTCCCATTCTCAGTGGCAGAGGATTGTGTCTTGCCTTAATGAGCCTGTGGAGAAAAGTCACCAGAATAAAGAGCAGATTACAAAGGTTGGTCTGAAGGACAAGAGTTTGCACAACAGCAGAAGTGGTGAAATAACTCCATATTGATAAAATCAGGAGGAATTACAGGGGGGGTTGGACTAGAAAGAAACATTCTCATTTTTCTTAGTTTTCCCAACTAATAGCTTTTTAATATCCATATTTATTGTCACTCAAATCTATTTTATTTGTAACATATACAGGGTTTAGACAATGAAACTGAAACACCTGTCATTTTAGACCACAATAATTTATTAGTATGGTGTAGGGCCTCCTTTTGCGG
>JAOTRJ010000055.1:10699988-10713202 GCA_028564905.1 Leptodoras praelongus
TGTTTCACCTTTTTTGTTAAGTACATAACTCCACGTGTTCATTCATAGTTTTGATGCCTTCAGTGAGAATCTACAATCATGAAAATAAAGAAAACGCATTGAATGAGAAGGTGTGTCCAAACTTTTGGCCTGTACTGTACCTCTACTGTACGTTACACTAATGTAAGTGGTACAGTGCATTCCTTTATTGTCTTGACTTGACTGAGGAAAAGTAGTTATTATTGTAACACACTATATTAAAGGTGAGGAGGCACGCACTGTATATACAAATGCTGCACTTCGGAAGCTATTATAATAATACAATATTCTGTGTAAAGACCCTCGTAATTTTAAACTAAGAAACACTGCTGATGTTAGCCTATACATTGTGTTGCATCAACACACTATAAATTAGATATAATAATAAATGATTTACCACAAGATGCTCTGACAATTCATCCCATGCTCATAAAGTAAAAATGCTGCCAAATGAAAAGGCGCAAACTTGTATTCTGTTCAACTGTCAGTAATGAAAACATCTTTCCTCATTTTTTCCATTGGAGCATGTTTCACTGGTGGGTGTAGATATCGTGGTGAAGTTGTCTATTTCCCCATTAGTCATATAAAAATTAAACTTCAGACTAATGATGCAAAGCATGTGTTCTAATTGGCTAGATTTGGCCATCTTAAGAGCTACCCAAGATCCAAGTGTGCATAAATGTAAAGTTTTATTCCAGGTTTGATATAGTTTATTGGTTTAATACGAATTTCGTAAAAGTGACAAATAGATGAGCTTTGATAGATTTATAGATACAATATAAGAAATACCAGTCTTTCTCTGATTTTTTTTTTCCCCAGACATCTACATTCTGGTATCCACATTCTAGTAGAATAGATATTTAGTTTAGTTACTAAGCAACAAAAACTAGTAATAAGAATCTGTTTTGTTGCCAAGGCGTGGCTGGAAAAATCCAGTGTGAAAGTTTAAAAGCAGTGATTTTTACCACCCTGGCATGGTGAAAGTGAAATTGTGGGTGGCCGTGCAAGCCCTCCTCATGGTTGAGGCCCTGACACCTGATTGTTAGTGATTCCGGATAAATGCCAGTGTCTGGGTGGCATGCCTGTGGTTTAATGACACAGAGCTTTCTCTTATATCACCAGGAGCGAGATGGTCTAAGAGTGGGGGGAAACATGTTCTCTGAGAATCTATCAGCATTAAGCTGAAGGCAACAGAACTTAATGATGCCACTGTGCACAGGGATTTTTAACACTGCCTACTAATGTGAAACAGTGTACATTACAAATGACAGATCAGTAATAGTGCACTGATAATCAGCAAGGAGAGTGATTGATAATGGAAGATGTTTACTTAACACCAGCCTATGACCATGTGATCTTATATGGGATAAAAAGAAATGGTGATATTTATGATGCAATAATTCATGAAGAGGAATAGATATTACAGCACGATCTCCTGTGCAAAAGCGACGAGAGCCAATATGCTTTTGGTCATAAAAAAAAATGAATGAAAAAAATTAACGCATTGTTTATGATCCTAGATTTAGCTAAATATGTTTGCAACCTACGAGCCAGTGCACATTAGCCAGTCATTTTTTGGAATCATGTACACAAAGAGCTGCAGTGTTTCTCACTCTGCATGGGGGAAATTTAAAGTCTGTTTTGAAAACTGCCAAACACCCACAGCGTGCTAGGCTGTGTAACATAGTCCCGAGCATGTTATGACTACCCTCTCAGACGACAATCAATATGTCAAACTTGCAACAAATCACTCAACAGCATAGTTTCATCACTTCTCAAACTGCTGCCTGGAAAAATTAAGCTTATCATTAGACTAATATTATTTTTAGGCTTTACATTGCTTTGATACTAATCCCCGCTAATTTAAGGATGCGTTTAAATGAACCGAAGTTATATAGTGGCATGTCAACCTTTTCGGCTTGTCATATAAGAAGCTTTAAAGTTAATCGATAGAGAAAAAAATCTTTGGTGTCTTCATTCTTCACCAGGGTCAAGTTGTTCTTTTCATGCCAACAGACTTTAGGCTGCAGACAGAGCAAGAATGTTTTTACATGTGATCATTCATCCACTATGTGTTTCAGGCGCCACACAGATTAAATGAAAGAATCTGAAAATGAAGGTCTTTAACTTTTAATCCTTTTACAAAGACCCTTCAGACTGTCTGAGGATGGATGGCGTCTGTAGGGGAAAAAAACAGAAGTCACTGATCCACTCCTTCTTAGGCATAAGAATTAAATCCTAACACCTAGACATATGTCACTTGCTCAGTAGTTTTGACATAATAGTTCAACCAGGGTAAATAATATAACAATCAAGATATCAGATTTCACATTGGCCCCAGCACATAACTTTTACAGATATGAACAAATTAACAAAGAAACCAACCAAAAAAAAATAAAAATAACAATAATGCAGTTTAAGTGGTTTTATTTCAAATGACTTTCGACTACATGGAAATAAAGAATAAATAGGTGTTTCTCTTAATTTACAGGTTTATGATTATTGCCACTTTATATTCACAGCTGTAACAATTAAGCTGTAACAATTACACCGTAATTCATACTTTATTTGAGGTCTATAAAAACTTAGATATTTTCTTTCCGAATAATGGAAAAAAAGCTTACAATTCCTTCAGTAAAAATGTCCTTTTTTCTCCACATAAATACATTAACCCAGAGTATGCTCAACAAATACAGTAGACGCTGGATATAAGTAAATACTGACCTCTTTTACAAGGTATAAACACAAAAAAAGGTTAAAATAACACCACATATACATCGCAGAGACATTCCTACACTTCGGGCAGTGCTTGAGAGACAGGGAAACCCGTAGGTTCAATTCGGTTTCGGACAGGAGCACTTGCACTCGGATATGACTTTGTACTCCATGGTGGCCCATGTGCACTTGCTTGTGCGTTTGGGCATGCAAACCCAGCGCAGCAGCGTCAAGGGCATGGATTTGGAAGGTTTGCACATCATGCCCTCGGGCACTGAACACGAGCGCTTTGTCAAGCAGTTGCCCACTTTGACATAGCGGGGCCAGAAGCGGCTGCCAAAGTCGTGCCACGCGTACACCACCGGGCAAAAGGCGTACGACCAGAGCCACAGCTGGAGGCGCCGGCGCAGCTTCTTGTGTTTTTTGGCGTCGTGCGCCGTGTCGAAGTCCAAAGCACGGATCTCTTTGGGCATGGTACGCTGCCTGGTCACTTCAGTGTCCATGCCCGGGTCTTCGCGTTTCTCCTCGGGCGACACGACGGACATGAAGCGCTCGTCGAAGTGCGCGCCCAGCCTGCTGCGCAGCTCCGTCTCATTCAGGTCGCGCTCTTTGGGGTCGAGCGCGGGATTGGGGTCTTCCTTGGGCACCAAGACAGGCAGGCCGTCGCTAGGGACAGGACGGATGAGCTCGTTCATCGATGTGTGGTGCTGACATGAACCGCCTTCTATCCGGAAGCCGAAAGCGAAAAATAGCACGCACATGGCCAGAAAGTGAGGCACGTTATCCATGTTATCCATTTAATCTGGCGCGCGAGGATATCTCGGGTGTAAATCCTGCAGAGATTGGCGCGAACGTCCACTCGTGCAAAGCGCCAAATTCCTAATCAAACACTAATAAGCAGTGTCCTGCTCGAGAAGTTCGGGTTGCCAAACGGCCCGCTCCACACGATGAATCGATTTCGCAGTAGGACACGTGAGAAGTGCGCGTTCACCAAGTCTCCTAGTTGAAGGTCATGCCAGGCGCCGGGGCAGTAGTAAGCGCATGGCTCCGTCACACGGCGCGCGGTCGGCGCTCAGCTCCTCGTTCCTGCGTCCGCGTGTCTCCGCAGCGCCCCGTGCCCGCATGGTGCTTCCTTGCCTTGTGTCGTTCAGCGCCCAAGTGAGAGTCGCCATGGCTCGTCCGATTTATGCTCTCCGTTTGTGATGTAACGCAAAAAAGCCCAGTGTGAATGCCGGGGGCTTTGCCAGGGCTCCCCCGGCGCCTCCTTCTCTCAGAGGGAGGGGTGGACGGGATTTCGAAAGGGGGGAGAGAGGGAGGGTGCATGCGCATATCACTGTCACAACCTGTCCCAGTGTGACACCTAGAGAAAGAGTTTAAGGGTCTCATTAAATCTGCATTTCCTTACCAAAAAGCATGACAAGTCAACATGCGGTTAATATTATCAATCATGCATTCATTCATGAACTCATCCATTCACATTTAACACCTGACATAGAGGTGCACCAAAGATTACAAATATTTTACAAGTTTATTTATTCAACTGTCTGAATTTGCTTTAAAACAACACTTCTGCCTGTGGTCTTAATTTTAACCCTGCAAGTCTGAGCGGCTGAAAGAAGAGCAGCAGAAGTAACAGCCATGAGGGCATGCAGGGTTAAAAAGGCTCTGTGTTTGGAAGTCCTCTGGGTGGTGTTTCCCATATTTCTGTATTCCCCTTTAATGTCTAAATTGACCTTGGAGTAATTTTCTGGCCTAATACTGTGACAATATACGTCCGGCGCCAGTAGGATGTGAGGTCTTATTCGAGACAAAGGAAATGGGGTGAAATTATGTTTCCAAGATAAGAGTGCCAAACAACTGTAGTGACAGGGGGGATTGGTGGCCCCCTGCCCTGAAGCAAATACTGCAAAACAGACAGAACTAGTGTGGGGAAGAATCAAAAGTCCATTAATGGACAAAGACATATTCCACAGGCTGATTATACAGATCATTTGCCATGATTTAACATTAAACATCTTTAAATATATTCTGTAGTCCCATTAGATGCTGTACTAATTCTAGTGTGAAAAAAATCTACTCTGAGTGTTACTTTAATTTATTCCACCATAAACATATGTACTTTACTATAATGAGAGAGTGGATCATTGTACAGTCCTGTTGTACAGTAATTAAATTGTAATGATTAAACTATTAACATTGCATCATTTAATTCTATTCACATATAACACATCTTATGTGTTTTACATTATTTCATTACCAGGTCTATTTACCTTTTGACTTAAATGGAAATATCAGAAGAAAGGCAGTTTGAATAGTCTGAATGAGCATCAACGGTCTTGCACACACCATGCAAAGTGTTCAGTACACTCAATCTTCCTGATGGATCAAAAGGCCCTCCCAGGTTGAGGCACAAATATTCCTGATTCTTTCATGATCCAGCTAGATAAAAATGTAATTTGTTTTTGTTTAATTCCTCAACAAGACCTTTGATGATCTAACAGGAGGCCAATTTGAACGCTCGATTTAAAAGCTATGGTTTCACTGTAGCTTGCTTAAGGTCAGTTCAGTTTTAAATGCAAACATATACACAGACTCTCTCTCTCTCTTTCCCTCCTGACCGCTTTCCCATTCTCTTTCGGTTTTGGACACTCAGTGTTTTTTTCCATCTGATATCTCCATCAGGAGCAGATGCATCGCACCATCACAACAAACTACTTTAGACTGACTTACACCAGAAATATTACACCAGAGATTGTAAAAAAAACAATTCAGTTTATTTATACGTTTTATTAGAACAGAATACATTTAGAGGTACCAACATTCATAAATCGACTCCTGTCAAGAAAAAGACTTCGATGAAAAGTAATGTTATAAGAGACATTCGTTTTTATTTTAAGTAACGTCAGACAAAGAACACTTCTTAGCATATCTACAATGAATTAGTGATTTATTTCTGTTTATAAGTTCATAAACACATCAGCCACAGGGTCAGATTTAGTTGCATTGCAAAAGCTTATGAGTAACATGAGAAACATGGATAAAAGACAATAAATGTCAAAAAATATGATTATATATACACAAATATATTATTTGGATCAATAACTGCATAATTCAAAAATATACAAATATGATGCTCTTTAATGCTTTTGGCTTGCTGTGTGCACAGTATAAAGGTATTATGACAAGAACGCATCATTTAACCTTATCTGGAATGACAATTGTTTAAACAAAAGTGATTGCAGTGAATTTTTACTTAACTGCTTCTCTCATTAGGGAACAGGCGCACAAACACACAGACACACACACACCCACACACAGACACATATACATGATAAAGTAGTGCATTTCATCATTAGTTCAACTGACATCACTGTACAAAAAACTAGGAGGGTGAAACAAGTTCAACAATCGTTAAAAGGACAGAAGTGCAGTAGAAACATTTTTTGAGGAAACACTGGTGCATATACATATTCGTAATACACTGCAACATCGACAAGTCATAACAGTGCAACAGACAAATTCACGTAAGCTGCCCTTGTTGCCTCTTTAAACCTGACAAAAAGTGCTCTGTCTCCAAATACTTCAATATTAAGCATCCAGTCTATTTTAAATACCGTTATTAAAGTGAAACAGTATGGATTAGTCATTATAAACTGACTGAGTGATATATTATGGCTGAATGTATACAACCCCACCATCAGTACAGTACTGAATCTACAGACAGCATTGGGTTTTTTTTAAGACAATATTTTTTCATAAAGTTAAAATCTCTATGGCTTTGAAGACACCAAGAGTCAGAGTAATCCTTTACAGTCGACTACTATAGTCACAAACAGCTATCCAAAAGTGGTGCATACCCATCATATAAAGTGGTAAAAATGTCCAATACCAAAATTAAAAACAAAACAAAACATAAAAATGATACTTTTTTTTTTTACCAGGGCCAACAGGAGAACAGAAACATCAATTTTACCAGCATTTGCTGCACAAAGGATGTAAACAGGTCTCTAAAGTGCACTTTTTATGTGCCTGTTCATAAAACATGAGTGGTTTTGATTTGTTTTAATGCCATCAACTGAGTGATCACCCAAAAAAACACACTTAGAAAGACACTTCACACTTCAGATAATAGCAAATGTACACCACACATCATCCAGAAGAGGTAAACGGAATGCAAGTTGAGCCATTTGTTATCAAGGACCTCTGCCCGTTCATTATCTTTAGTTTCTGAAATAAAGAGGGCAGGTTAAAAGCTTCCAAACACCCATATTACGTGCTTCTTATGCTTCCATTCACACCTTATAGAGCAAATCCTTTAGGACCTTTAATGAAGATGATTTCATAGTTTACGATTCGAAGTAATTTTCAATGGCTTTTAAGGGTCTGAACTCCAGACTTTCGAACTGTTTGTTTTTATTCAGCACCATCAGATCGTCACAAGGTGGTGTTTGAATTAGATCTAATTCAAATTAGATGAATTAGATGACTGGCACTAATACATATTTCAGGGGATATTAAGTGTGTGCTAGTGGGAAGCAGAACTCAGATGCAAGAACTGAACCTGACAGCCGATTCTAAAGACTGGGAGTAAAAGTACTACTTTTCACCTTTCACCTGTTATATCAGTCTATGCAGAGGCAATTTCAAGTTCAAAGGTTAAAGCAGCACATTATTTCATGTTGCATTAATAGTAAGTATATTAACAGTCAGAGCCACTGTTTATGAGTCCTACAGAGTTGACCAGCAACTGATTTTTTTTCTTCTTTCTATTAATGAAATTTTCCACATACTACAACACAGAGATTCTGCATGCCATAACTGTATTCACTTAGAGGCTGTCTGGTGGCAATAGGACAAAACACATCAACATGACAGGATGGTTCATTCTAGAGAGTGCTGCTGAGTATTTCAGAAACCAGTTCATTGGTTTGGTCATCTGAGTCCACTTCCTGAGCTGCCGTCTCTCCCGCTGCAGCTTTTCCATGTGCCTCGTCCTTCTCATCTGGCCACGGAGCACCGTCCCTGCTGGGGGATGTCTCACGGCACGACTCCACAAAGATCCTGTGGAACGTGGGTTTGCTCTCCCTGTTATTGGCCTTCCAATCGTCCATGCTGTAGGAGGAGTGTGGAAAAGAGACAGGGAGCTCTAGAGGCAGATCCAGCTCGCTCTGCCGAGTGTAAACCCCCTCTGAAAGTGAAGTTGTCTGGTTCTCACTCTGGACCCTCAGCCAGCGGTGTGTTCCACTGAAGCAGCTCCTCTGGGGCTGGCTCCTAGACGCCATCTTGCGTTTGTAGCGAGACGTCTTTTCTGATGATCTGCTGGAGTAAGAGGAAAGGGACAGTTCTTCTAGGTCTTTAGTGAAGGATTCGGTCTCCAGCATCAGCTTAGAGCAGGCGCTGGGTTTGAGGTCGTGTATCTGCAGGACATCAGGGGCGCTGCCACTCAGTGTGTGTACAGCCTGATGAGATAGATCTTGGGCTGAAGAATAAACCAGGTCTAGATCTCGTGGGCTCAGAGCGTCGCTGGAGTCATAGTCACTGTCTGTCGGGAGGAAGACCTCAGAGCAGCCTTCTTCGTCTGAAGCTGCCTGGGAGTCTGGAATGAAAAGTAGAAAAAAAAGTGCTTTTCAATTTCTAATACACATAAGTATAGTGGCCCATAAGTGCAAAACACACTAACAAGCAAAAAACAACAACCACAAAATCAGGAACATGACAAAATGAGCTCAAACTGTACTCTCATGGCAGAGAGTTCACAGAGACTCACAGTGACTTGAAACTTGACTTGAGAATCTTCAATCCTCAAAAGATTTGAGACTCGCCTTGGACTCAAGATTTGGGACTCGTAAACAATGTTTCTCTCATTTTTTACTTTTTAGTTCATTTTTAGGACTTAGGAAAATATCTAACGAGCAGAATGTCATTCCCTCCCTTATTATCTTGCATAACATTACACATACACGCAGCCATAGATGACACAGCCATAAGAGACTATTTGGACTCGTGACCAAAGACTTGAGACTTGGACTTGCAAAAAATTACTTGTGAGCATCTCTGGCTCATTGGGATTAGCTACAAGATCAGTCTAAGAAACCACAGAAACATATACATATGATATGATTGATCAAACATGTTTTACCATCTCTAGCCTTTCTTCTTAACTCAGGTGAGGGAGACGGAGTAGGCAGGTAGTCTGTGTTGGAGGAGATGGAGTCGTACTTTTGTGGTACAGGTTCTGAGCTGGCGTCCACCAGCCACGTGATGGGCACACCGCCCAGAGGCTGTTTATAGCGGGCATACTGCAGGGCATCGGTGATCCACCGGATATCTCTCCACATCTCATCCATTTGCTGTGAAACAGAACATTAATAAAGCTATCAGGAAAAGAGAGGCTTCATTCATTGCTCTTCAAGTTGCACTCTGGCAGTATGACTGACACTAAGAGAAAAAGATGATTTTGAATGATGCTTAACTGGAGGTATCTGGAGTTAATACGTGGTGCAGTAAAACTGCATTAAATGATACTACCTAAGACTTGAGAACTGTAAGGGGCTATCTGACAACTGTGAATCTTAAGATATCAAACCAGAAGTCTTTTTAACCCCCAACAAGATCAAAGCAGAATCAATATATTCAATACACTTCATATACATTTTATACTATTCGTCTTTTAATGCAAAACCTCTGAGACTGATTCAGTTGCACATAAATAACATCTCTAATAAAAATGTCAGATGCTATTAATGATCAAGTTCTTGATTAGATGCCACTAAGTCTCTTGTAAGACATTAAATCTGAGAGCATCTGAGTGGCTTCTTGATCCTTCAAAGTTTAATAAACCTCAGTCTGTACTAAAATAAAGCGAGAAGCAGGAATGTGTTTTCAATCAGAGCTGTTGACTTCCACATAGTGAATCTTCTCAATTCCCACTTTCATATTTTCCATTCTTGAAACTTACTATGCAATTGTATTTACAAGGAACTCGTTTCAGAATGGTGAGGAGATGAAAAAAAAAAAAAAAAAACGCTGCAATTTGAGCTCCTCCTTGCAAATGTCATGTGAGATTCAACTTATGGGAATGAGCTTTGACACCAGAGGATGACTGCTTTGGAAAGTATG
Organism: Leptodoras praelongus; assembly: GCA_028564905.1. Classification (NCBI taxonomy): domain Eukaryota; kingdom Metazoa; phylum Chordata; class Actinopteri; order Siluriformes; family Doradidae; genus Leptodoras; species Leptodoras praelongus. The sequence continues at coordinate 10,709,841 of JAOTRJ010000055.1, forward strand.
CCGGTGCTCTAATGACAAAAGGAGGGACTAGAATACGACATGTGAAATAAAATGGAAGGGGCAGCTTTCACATGCGAGAGAGCTCAATTCAGCAAATCAGTGTTCATTTTGATGTTGGCTTGGAGATTCTGCAGGAAATAGGGGGAAAGCGCTCTAAGGATGGTGTAGTCCATAGAAGAGCGTTCGTTTTCTGCATTTTAGAATAAGGATCTTGTTTATGTAGATTTGTTTTTCTGTTCCTAACTTAATTCAATATGATTTCCAAGAGTTTTCAGATTTTCCAAGCATTTCTTTTTTCTTTTTTAACCGATTTAAAACAAGCCCTGTCCGTAACACTGATCTATCATGTACTTGTTGCTGACTGGAAGTGATTCAGAGATTGAAGCTTCCACATATTAAAAGATTGTGAAAAACTATGATTATCAATGACAATTTTTTGATGATGTAGTGGATGAAAGGCTAAACCTATCCCAAGTAAAACAGCCAATCTGGTAAATTAAGAGACTGAGGTTCCAACTTAAGAAAAGAAAGATGCCATGGAATTTTCATCTGTGAATGACATGATAGGGCTCAAATATTTGAAGTGCATGTTTTTGTGGTCCGTCTGTATTAGTTCTTTGATGGGACCTGACAGTGGAAAAATCCGTCTCTCATCCCAGAGCAGAACCTTAAGTGTTTTGCGCTAATGTGCCATTTTGACAGATGTGGCCCTTTTTTTGCACGCTCCTCTGTGGAACATTAAAACGTTTATGCTAATTGGTGCCACATTGCGTAGCCACACACAGGCCACGCAGTTCCTCGCATTGATTGGTATTCTTACTCTCCCCTCACCACTCTCAGGCAGTGTGTAATCTGCGGTCAGTGTGCCACTTTTTTCCACAGCCTCTTGGATCCGACATCACACAAACACTCTTGTGGTTTTGTGGTCAATCTCAATTAATAGTCCAGACCGTGGTGGCGAAGAAGGATTATTTCAGCCCAGTGCACTGAACAGACAGCACTCTTTCAAGTCCTGTAGTGGGACTCTGTTAAACTCGTATTGAAATTTCTACACTAGAAAAACAAGCCATTTTACAGTTTATATGTCTAGTAGTTATACTTTACAACATCAATAAACTATTCTAATTGGATTATTAGTTTAAGTTGTTTTTGCAGCTTGACATTTCGCACACTTCGTTGTGTCTAGGAATACGTGTAACGGCCATCACCACCGAGTGACAAATAACGTTTTGTCAGATCTCACTGTTGGTCAGATAAAGATACAGATATGTCTGTGTGATAAAATGTTGAAAATGTAAAAAAAAGACTACATCATATTAACTACATCAGAATGTGGTGAAGCCCAGTGTGCAGTAGTAATACCTGAATGTAGTCAAGTATATGTTGGTGTCTTTGCTTAGCAATGGACAGTTCAGTATCTGTAATGGCCTCTCTCAAAGCCTGCTGGGTTATCAAGGCGTCCAGGTCAAGCACAGAGGACAGACGGCAGTACAGGCTGATAAACCTCTCCTTATATGCGCAGAAGTGAACTGAACACAGAGACATGAAGAGAGAGAAAAGAGACTTCATTCAGTAATGTTGAGTTATATAATACATAATAGCCAGCTACAACAGAAATCTCCATTTATTTAGTCAGTTTACTGCAATGAAAAGATGAATCCTTCTAATTTATCTTGTGAAGGCTCGAAATTAATTTACCAAGGACATTAACAATTCTTTGAAAAGTCTTGCCTTTAATGGAAATCCGTTTGTTAGTTTCAAATGTGACAGTTCGAAACTGTCCAAATAACATCAAACCAGTCAAACAAGTAACTGAGCAGTCTAAATTACAAACACGGCTTTGCACATCAACAAGGTTTGCTTCTTCCCACAAATCCACAGGCTGATTGAAATAAAAATGATTTAGTGGTGTTTGCACAGATATGGTTCAATTACAATATCGATTACTTGTTTAACCTTTCTTCATTTTTACTCTGTCTGGGGTGGGAGGGGGTATTTGGCTAGCCACAAAGCAGACTGCTCCCCTGCTGGCGTGTATATTTGTGGGTCCGTGTGATTTAGTGAGGCTCCACTGGGAGTGTGATTGGACACAGAGGAGGGTGGGGGGGAAGAAGGGTGGGAGAAAGGAATCTGTGGATTTTATAAGGCCAACTGAGCTAATATTGTAGAGCTTGAAACAGAAGCCAGTGTACCGAGCTCAAACATTTGAAGAGGGAGGTTGAGGAAGCCCGAGTGGGGTGTGTAGGGATTGGTCTGGCCCGGGGCAGTGCACACGGCGTCTGAGGCAGGCAGCAGCAAAAGAAAGGACACATTGTGACCCAATTCGAGCACCTCCTGTGTGTAGAGACGGAAGTGCTTAGCCTGTGCAAGAAATAGACACACAAAAAGGGACACACACACACAGTTTTCAGTTTAAGTGAAACAATGGCAGGCCATTTCAGCTTAGTAGCCAACAAAAATCAGACACAGTTCTCTTCAACAAACATGTTAAAGGAGTTAAAGGATGAGCCACATTTAATGCAATTGCAAGCAGAACCGTAATTCAAAAATAGTTCCTAGATATTCCTATGTCTTGATATTCAACTTAACATTTAAGTAAGAGTTGTGTAGACATATGTGTTATATTACTCTCCTACACGGTGTATGCACACAATGTATAATGTAAATGTAATAATAATAATAATAATGTTAATGTATAAGCTTTCATTTCCTTTTTGGCTATTTAGAGTTAGCAAACAATGCCTAAATGTCAGCTTCAGACGAATGTTCCAGTGTTTTTCAGCCTGATCTCTATTTACTACATCTGGTATGTATGGCTGATTATCCCAGACAGGAATTTTAACACATTAATCTGTACCGAGAAAAGAACCAGAAAGGATGTTTACACAATACTCACTGATAATGAAAGTCTAAGGACAATAAACAGTTTTGGGAAACATATGTTTTGTAGAATGGGTTCATAAATTATTCAAAGGTATTTCTTAATTAAGATCTAAATCTGCATAATTAGTCATTCTTCAGAGAAAAGAACTTGTTTATGTGATAGTCAGTGGAACTGTGCGGGACTGATCACTGCATTGTTTCTGTGTGAACGGTTGTGATTTTAAAGGTGTATCAATGAAATACAAACACTATTATGTGTTTATGGATTTGCTTATGGTGACTGCAGCTTGTTACATTTATAATGGGAACAAGTTTACCCGTGATTGGTTGCTTGGTCACCCTATGCGGTGACCAGACTTATTTGCATATAAAGCAAATTAAGCTTTGCTAAAACCTTACTGTGGGTGGCACGGTGGCGCAGTGGATAGCGCTGTCGCCTCACAGCAAGAAGGACCCGGGTTCGATCCCCAGGTGGGGCG
>JAOTRJ010000055.1:10713950-10726315 GCA_028564905.1 Leptodoras praelongus
ATTATGAATGAACTAGTTTTGATGCCTTCAGTGAGAATCTACAATGTAAATAGTCATGAAAATAAAGAAAATGCATTCAATGAGAAGGTGTGTGCAAACATTTGGCCTGTACTGTGTATATATATATATATATATATATATATATATATATATGAGTTGAATATATTACAGCTGATAAGTGCCTTCAGTCAGTCACTGCTTAGTACCTGGTGTAGAGGTAGATTGATCTGGCGCAGCAGATTCTTGATGGCTGTCTGGAGCTCGCAGAAGAACAAGGGAGCTTTGGAGTCTGCCGCCTGATCTGTTCTTTCCACCTCCTCAGGGCCAGACAGCGTATTCAGCCATTCCCACTCATCTCTGGGTGGGAAGATATGGCACTCAGTAAAGACACATACACACATGGAAAACCGCTATTGACACATCCGTCTCTCCCGAGGTGCCCACTACAGGCTGTGCCACCCCACACTCTCGTTACATGACGGCGGAGTTTCCAGAAGACAGTGAGCAGTTAAGGAGCCACACCAGTTCCTGATATGCAGAGCAAAAGGCTCAGAGAGTGAGTATAATGCCACCACGCACCAGACACCCCATTATTTTCAGTCTGAAGGTTCTTAGACAGAATGTGGGAAAGTTTAATTCGTGCCACCCTCACACTGAGCAGGATGCCTTACTGAATTTATAGAAAAGCTGTGTGAGAACATGTGGATGCCTAGAGGGTAACAGACAGCTCATTCTTATTATCTCTAACATGCAAGGCATTTAACTGTGAGAATACTACCCCTTGGCATCAAAGAGGTGGGAATGTCTGACATTTGAGAGGGGGAAAAAAAACTCTGCTTCTTTTCTCATCTAATGTTTGTGTCTCATCAGCACAGCTAGAGGCTGATAAGCCACAGATGGTGTAATAAGGAGTGTTTTGGTGTAGCTCGTAATGATAAATAAGTGTCTGGGGGCTAAGCTAGTGGAAAAAAGAGAATTTCTTTGCTCCAGAGATTTTCCTCGAGCCGTGAGTGGGCATCATCCTGTGTGAGCCTCCCGCTAGCTTCCACGCTCCGGCCCCATAGTAAATTTAGTTTTACTACCACACTGAGCGCCAGGATAATGCTCTCCCTGTCTGGACCTACCTACCAGGGTCAATAACATGACCTGAGATGAAAATAAATAAATAGCTCCTTCACCGAACAAAAACAAACAGGAGTTTTGTTTTGCTCATAAAAAATGACCACGTCAAGAAAGTATGTGCTCCTGCAGTGAGGGGGAGCATTCCATGACAAGCCAGCACTTTGACACATTTCAATATTTCATCTTTACAGGTACACGCACTCCTCATTTATGCAGTGTAGCAATGAGGGATCTGTTTGTCCGCTCCTGTGTTATACAGCATGTGCAGCTGGACTTATTCATCAGACATACAGAAATCTCTTTGGGTGTGCAAGAATATTATTTATAATATTTATAAATTTATAAAATTCACTCACAAATGTGGAGATGCCTAGTGCTTTAATGCGTTTATTAATTTGATCACACACTCTCCACTCCAAAAATAAATTATTTTCTATCTTGTTGATGAACCTCATCAACAAGATAGAAAATGTGGAAATGTGTTCATTATCATAATATAGAATGTCGTCTTCATCACTGACATTTCATATCATTACAATTGCTGACCTACTCACATACACTGAAGTGTATGCAAAATACATAGCAATGTCCCCGATGCACACCATTGGCTGTGTCTGCCAGTGCATATATAAAGCCATAGACATCTATGGAAGCTTCTAGAGTTGTTTCTGCTCTGAGAATGGCAATTTATCACGATTTTGTGATTTTCAATGCAGTTTAATAGTTAGAGATCGTGAGATGGGTTGAAGCATTTCTGAGGTAGAAGCAAAGTTTGGATTTTCACGTTTGTTTGTTTATTGTTTTTACAAGGTTACATTGATACACAAGTCTTTCATGAGCACACAAGTTTAACTTTCAAACACACTAATGGAGCAATTTTGTATGTTCAATTCACCTAACTTGCATGTCCTTGGACTGTGATGCAAACACAGGGAGGACATGCAGACTCCACACAGAAAGGACCCAGACTGCTCCCAGCTGGAGATCGAACCCAGGACCTTCTCACTGTGAAGCAACAGTGCTACTCACCGAGCCACCATTCTGCCCTGATTTTCACATATGAGCATTTCAAGAGTGAATCATGACTACAAGAATTCCGGCAAAACCTTGAACTTGCGACAGCAGCGGGGCCGTAAAAGACTCTGGGTGAACGTGAGCCGAGTCGGCTGGCAAGAAAAGTTTCACATAACAGCCGTGCAACACTGCCTCAAGTAACATCGGAATTCAATGCAGGGGCCTTGACAAACATCAGCGTGAGGACTGACTTTGACTGAAGACAAGTGCACTGGATTCCCAAATCCAACTTGCTCACAAAAATAAAGAAAGAAGCGAAATAGGAGAAAAACTACATGCAGCAAGGAATGTCTGTTCTGCAAAAACTACTGGAGATACATATACTACACAAAAGTAGCTATTTCTATACTGTGCGTTGCCAGGAAACGGGTTGTGCTTGTATTTTAATTTTTGCTGTTCTCAACAACTGTTTGGGAATGACACACTAAATCCTTTCTAAAAGAAGATTTTGCCTTTGCCGGCCCACACGGAAAGATGGGTGATGAACTAGATTCAGGGATCTGCTCTGCATTTCAACAGAAGAATCTGATTTCTTCTTGGCTGTTTCTCAGCTCTGTTCTTGCAACTAATCACATAGGGGAGCAAACTATGTGATTCATCACTAAGAAAATGTAACAGATTTGAGAAATTTGAAAAATGTGGAGCCTTGGTGAGCTCTTGCAAACTAAAAAAAGCTGAACTGTTCACACTACATTTGTGGTCGCTGCATGAGCAGATCAGGGAGTAGTCGTCTAGCTGTGGGGTCCCAAAATTAATCAACGACTGGTCTACCATCATGTAGTGTGTACTAGCTTCAAATGCTACCACAAAAGAAAACAAGCTTAAAATAAAATAATGTATTTCTGGAAAATGCATATAAATATATATACATATAAAGATTTGAGTGTGAAGTATGGCTGAAATATGGAGCTAACCTGGAGACATTCCAGTTGTCCCGTATCCTGGCATGGCAAAGCATGCTGGGTGCTCGCTGTGGGACCAACACCTTGATTTGATCTACAGAACTGCTGAGCTTCAGGTAGCCCAGATACAGGCCTGGAGGAAGACGGTGCTGACTTCGCCGCTGATACGCCAGGATATCCTGTTTACACGTTACTCATATCAGCTCACTCAGTTATTAATAAAAGCTTATTAATAAAAGATAACTAAACATGGGTTCAAAGTAACAAAGTGGAAAGTACTAAAAGCCTTTGTCAAAGAACAATACTGCTATAGCAGGAATTTCATATTAAACCACATTTAAAAGTTAAGTTGTACCTGTATAGTGATTAGCAGAATGTCCAGGGCATAGGGCTCTTCAGGGGTGGACAGAGACTTTCTCTGGCTCTGCAGTTTGGACACCTGCATCCACTTCCCGCTGAAGAAAGAATAGGAGCTGTCCATCTCCCTGACTGTCACTAGCAGCACGTTGCCATGGCGGTCTTTAATAGGCTCGTAGTGGACGCGGCCCAGGTTGTGCGTGCCAAGAAGGTTCTGTGTGGACAGAAACATGCACAGCTGTGATTATTAAAGCATGTACGCTAGCATATTACAATGCTGGCTTAATGGTGCACTTATGCACTCAGTGGGTCTACAATGCTAACAAAAGGAGTGGGTAGAACAGTGCAGTAAGAGTCAGCTCTTAATCATGAGTGGTTTTGGAATAAATAGCTCAAACTGTTAGAGAGCAGCAGCTATAATTGCTTATTTCACACAGCCTGTGCACACAGACTTCACAGCTGCTTACACGTGTGCACAACCTAATAATATTAATATTAATATTAATATTAATATTAATATTAATATTAATATTAATATTAATATGATTGTTATTATTATAGGAACAATAAAACCCTATAAAATAATATAATGAAATATAAATCAATAAAATAAATAATAAAGACATTCTCACTGTGGGTCTTCACAGACTCAATTCACTGTGATGTGAGCCTAGAATTGCATTAGAGACTAATTCGATGCTAGAGAGGCTAATTGATAGCTGGCAGACCTGTAGCTGGCCAGCAGCAGCCAACATCTTCTGCCTGGACTGCAGCGTGGACGAGGACGAGGTGGAAATAGCCATGCTCTGCCTGAGCCATCGGACATCCTCCCACATACACGAAAGCTGTAAAGCATGTGTACTATCAATGGAAAACTGAATGGAACTTAGTTTTGCTTTGACAGATTTAGTGGAGGAATTGCATAATCGTGATAAATCACTGAGCAGAACGGAATAGCGCACTTTATTATGATCATTTAAAAATAGAATAAACCTTTGCTGAATATCCTGACATGTCTGTCATTGTGCAATAATCCATGTTTATAAAAATACCAACAAATGTGCCATTACTTAACTCGAGCCATTCTGCTCCTTCCATTACCCAGGCGTAGCGGTCAGATGGAGTGTTTGTCATACCTTGGTAAACCACAGAAAGTCTTGCATGAGGGAATTGCTGTAGGAGTCCTCCACCTCCACGATGGGTATCTGATCCTCATTAGTCACCAGCAGACTGTCCTTATGATAAAACACTGCGGCTATGTAGATCCCCCTAGAGCCCGGGCGAGAGTACATACTCAGTGCATGAGGGATTACCCGGAATGACAGAAGGCAGTAACACATGTCACCATAAGTGCTGATTTAAGCACATAAGGTATACTGACCTTTTGAGAGTTTTGACAAATTTAGTGGAGGAATGAAAGAGATGTTTCAGGCTCCTAGAGACGGATTGCTTGCGACTGGAGTTCTGAAGCTTCGACGTGTCTGAGAGGAAAAAGGTAAGTAAGGTCACTGTTCACATTCGCGCACCAGAAACAGAAGGAACCAACATTGCTACTCCTTTTGAAATCAAAAGCATTTAACTGAACAATAACCTGAAGCACGATACGTAAGGTGAGGGCTGAGTGGAGCGGTGTTAAGAAGCTGCTTTTGTAGATTTGCGTGCTGTTGCTACAAAAGGTAAAAGCGAACGCGTCTGGAGGCCGACTAAGACGCCACGAGGTGTGCGTGTGTTCCGTGAAACAGAAAATGGGTGAAACAGAGGTGCATCGTGTAATAGTGCACCTCGGGGCTGCTAAATTGGGAAGGTCAGGAGGGTCATGCCACAGAAAGAAGTATTATCTACAACTTTTGAGCTGCATATCTCCTGCTTCAAATGCAGTCCTATCAGTGGTCCTTTCAGTGATGCCTATCTTCAGACGACCCTGTTTTCATGAAATGAAGCGTCACATAATTGCCCCCCGTGTAAACACTGTGGCAGACTGAACAATTCGGGAGGCTGAGAAGCTGTTTACAGCATGCAAGTGGGCATCAGAAAGACCCAGTCACCACAAGACTAATCACGCTAGCTCTAGTCTCACTGTCTCCATGGGAGGGGGTGGACAAGGGGGAACTTTCCATTTAAACACCGCTATTAGTCTGCATATGGTCTCGTGTGTAATACAAGCCCCGAAAGAGCTTCATTATGTCTCGGAATTTGCCGTAATAATTAATTAAAGCAAAGCAACTGACAAGGACATTTATTTCAACAGCTCCATTTATTTGCTTTAACTTTAAGGACAGAACATATACCATCCTGAGCCTCCTATGTTATGGTACAAATCCATATGTGACACTACAGGCTTTATGTCCAGCATATGAGAAAGCTGTAATGAATTAGCGAAGGGGAAGCTCACAGTAAGCATGGCTACTGCTGCCGCAGCCGCTGATAACTCAGCCTCTGAATTTGTATTTCTCGCTCTGGAGGTTAACTGACTTTGACAACTGGATTATACGACATGAGTGCACTGGCCTCCTGTGCCGCCAAACTGTCACCCCAAATAAATATAGAAATGCCTTTTCATTTATGAAAAAAAAACAAAAAAAAACAGATCACGTTTGATTAATGATTTGGCAATCCATCTGTCTGCTGTGCACACTGTGTGTAACCATGAAAAGAGGTGAGGGAGAACATGTGTGAGCTGAGCGCAGTACTGCTGCTTGCATTTCTCCATTTCGTTTCATGAAGGTCAGAAGAGGCTTTTTTAACATATGTGAAGCTTACAAGCTCATCCAAAACGGCTACTGGAAGACTTTCCAGACGCCCGCTCGCAGTAGCAGCTTACAGCTGAGAAGGCGCGCGTGTGTGTGTCTGTGTGTGTGTGTATTGGGGGGTGTCACTGTGTCTCATGTGGAACACAGAGAGCTGTGTGTAGCGCACACACCCCTCGTTCTGTGAGCACCTTCTCAGCTCCACATATACACATCATAAATTAAGATAACCTCCCCTTAAATGAGCAGCATTTTTTTGCCGTGGTTTTTATAGTGGTGGCATTGTACCAGCGCTGATTAATTTTGCAGATTTATTTTCAAACACCATCTCTCCAAAAATAAACTGAGTAAATACAGCAACCTCTTCCAGCATGTGTGCTTGCGAGCACAGAGCACACACACACACACAGCTCAGTGAGACAAACAGACGTGAGAGAGTACTATGTCTCGAGCACTCAAAATCAGACAGCTCTAAAAGCATAATTCTACTTGAAGCGTGAACATAAGAGGGGGGGTTTCTGTCAGACGTAGTGGGAGACCATTTTCTGTTTTTCTACTTTTCAGTGCAAATCCTTAAACATCACAAATCGTGATGGGGGAAAAACACTTACCATAAACAACTCTCAAACAGACTTTTTCTTCTAGAATCAATTATCCAGTATAATGTTGTTTAAGACTCTGGCAGCCATCCCTCCTGACATCATTGACTCATGTGTTGACTCATAAACAGATGAGTGATGCAGACTTTTTTTTTTTTTTCTCACTCTCCCCCCCGCCAGTGGTGGCCCACATAGCTGCCTAATGAAGTTGGTGTTTGTGAGCTCTGAGCTACTGTCAGCACAGTGAACAACACTCCTCTATGCCTCTCTCGCCGGCTTCTGGATTAGGGAGTGGGCGACAGGCCAAAGCTGGCACTGCTCTTCTCACATATAGACAGCATCCAGCCTTCGCTAATCTGGAAAGGTGTTTGCACTCTGATTTACAAAGCTACAGTATGCAAGCTCAGCCGCATAAACGTCTGCAATCCAAAATGGATAAATGTATTAAAAGATTATTTATGTACACAATCTCCTGAACTCTGCTCCTGTCTCTCTCGGCAGGCCTGCTCCAGGCTGAGAGAGCACATTCACACTAGTTTGGATGCCTGAATCGCAGAGTGAAAACATTTTTAGCACGCTTCATTTTTCCACTTTAATACCGAACTAATCTAGCGAAAGAAGTATGGCTTAAAGAGAAACGAGAGGAAGATGAGGAGACAGAAAGCGGTCCTCATGAGTGAGCAGAAAGAAGTCAGAAAAACAGAGCGAGAGTCTTATGAGGGTTATAAAGAAGAGATGAAAAACACAATAAAAAAAAGAATAAAGGGACGGCTGAGAGCAACAAAAAAAAAAAAGCTGGGTGAAAAAACACGCTTGATGAGCATGAGGTCATTCCTGCATTCGCCATCCGAGCTCTTCAAACTAACGTCACTCCTCTCATAGCTGCAGTACAATCAAAACACAACAGAAACGACGCGTGTCTGCGTTTTTCTGGAACAGCGTGGGAGAGCAGGCATTGTAGAGCAGACTACAGTCAGGACTGGCTTATTTTCTCTTGAAAAAATTGAATTGCCTTGAATATGTTGATCTTTGGAAATTAGGAATACAATGTACAAAAGAATCAACTTATGTAACAATGCAAACACTAATATATATCTAAGGAAGGTCTCAATATTTCAGCCAACAACCTTGTAACCTAATACAACATAAAGAACATCTGTGCTTGGCATTTACTTAGACAATGATCTTGAATGATCTTGAATGAATGAAATACAATGTGCTTGGCATTTACTTATACAATGATCTTTTGACATATAGAAAGTCATATTTTGTAACTTTATTACTTCTATAAATTCCTGGGATAACACGTCTGTGGAGCTAGACTTATATTCATTAGTATTATTAATGACTAACTGAACGATTCTTGGGCGACACGGTGCCTCGGTGGATAGCACTGTTGCATCAGAGCAAGAAGGTCTCGGGTTCGATCCCCAGGTGGGGCGGTCTGGGTGTGGATGTCCTCCCCGTGTCTGGGTGGGTTTGCTCCAGGTACTCTGGTTTCCTCCCACAGTCCAAAGACATGAGCCCTAGGGCACATTAGGTTGATTGGTGTGTCTAAAGTGGCCCTAATGTGTGAGCGTGTGCGTGAGTGTGTGTGCCCTACGATGGACTGGCGCCCTGTCTAGGGTCTAGGGATGTTCCTGCCTTGCGCCCTAAGTTAGCCAGCTAGGCACCGTTTCTCAGCGTGACCCTGAAATAGGAATAAGCGGTTAAGATCATGAAATGAAATGAACGATTCATAGCCACTAACAACAAGTAACAAAACAAAACAAAATATAATCTGAAAATTAAAGATTTCAATCTCATCTGAGATAATTCTAACATGAGATACATTCTAACATGTTTGTAAGCCAAAAGAAAATATAATTACTCCTAGACACTAAAGCACATACTAAGACCACACAAAAAGAGCTACTCCTCGCTCAGACCTCAGAAAGAACCACCAAATTATTAAATCATCAACACCAGCAATTATGACAAACAAAAAAATGCTCATGCACCACCGCACACACATTGTGGAGTGAGTGTTTGAGTCAGTGAGAGGGAAAAAGAGACAGAAAAGAGCTCTGCACGTGTACCATGAGTAAGAGTCTTTGGAAGACTGGAGTGTGTGTGTGGGGTGGGGGTGTGGGTGTGGGTTTGTACCTCCACAGCTGTAGTGTTGGTGTGTGGCGCGGACCTGCTGAAGCAGTCTCTCCATAGCCTCAATGTGCCCTCTCCGCCGGGACTCTCTACCATCGCACTCCTTCCAGTCTGGCACACACACACACACACACACACACACACAGAGGGAGAGTTCATATTACATCTCATTTTGTTATTCTGCCTCATGAAAAACCATCTGGCCTTAGTATAAACATAGGGTTTCAAATCCACACTACCACAGAAACGTTAAATATTTGGTCAAGAATTTTTTATTGTGTCATTTTAAAAAATACTATAAGCGTGCTAGTTTAGTTTGGGTGTAAATTTATTTGTCGATCACGAACTGCATTCAAACTAGATCTGACGCCTACTTACTCAGTCATTAAAACATTAATAAACTGCACCAAATACACAGACAGGATCTTGCCCACGAACGCTATGAAAGGCTCTCTGTGAATTAGTAAATGCAAATGTGGCGCCCTGCACAGAAGCACCCGTGAATTTGTTTTAAAACCTGGCTAAAAATGGACCACCCAAAACAAAATTAGCATAATGCCTGATTATCTGAGCAACCGGATTCAAAATAACAGTAGAAACATCAACATCATGAAACAAAACACCTGCACAGAACAAGCTACACATCAAAACAAGCTGCCTATATTGTACTTTCTGTCACTCCGTAGACATGAGGACAATTGTCATTTGTTCTGTAAAAGCAGAGATTGATTGGACTTGATGTGGGCTTACGCCTCATGACAAATTAATGCCAACATAAAACATCAGACCACCAAATAAGATTTGCCAAGCGAGGTTTAGAACTCAACGAGCCCCATGAGATTTGCAGCCCGCAATTTAGAAACAGTACTTTAAGAGACAAATGACTACACGTATGCGCAGTGCAAACAACATTAAACACTTTTTTTAGCATTAAGCTTTAAAGATCATGTTTTCACACAGGGTTTTTAATAAAAACTGTAGGAATACAAAACATTCCATGTATACAGCCAAATCTTAACACTCAGCAGGACTCAGTGAATTTTCTAAAGAATTGTTTGTCATCTGCTGATGCACAGCTAGCCGGCTGTAACAGAAATGGTTGATTTGCCTTGTTTTACTGAATTCTGCTTTAAAAGCAAGCACCTCGAGGCCAGGCATGATGAATAGCAAAAGCAGTGGGAAGCGAGTCGTGACAGTCATAAAATAGAAGAGGCTCTACATTCAAAAACATCATCATTCCTCTTTTCCTTATTCTTTAAATATAAATGCTGTATAAATATATAAAATGTGTTGCATACAATCCGACATACTCCATCATATGAGTCCATCGTGGCTGTGTATGATGTCTGCACAGATTGTTGAGAGAATATGGCACTAAATAAATGTTCACTTACTGGAAGGAATAGCAGAAGGAGGTTGAGAGAGTTGTGATGGCCCCCAGCCCTTCATGTTGTAGGCAGCTACCCGGACATAGTATTGCCTCCCCTGCAACAGTCACATACACAAGCAAGCAAATCAGTTCTTTCTTCAGGTGAAAGTAAATGACATTACTGGAGCTTTCTTAACACAATCACTTGCCATTTTGATGCAAATTTTAAAACATATTTTACCAAATTTATGCCTAATTTAGTCCCACTTACATTCCACCCATTAGTCCTCTTTAATCACTTAACAGTTACAACTCTTGAAGGCTGAAATCGAATACATGCTTGACTCTTACTGACAGGGGAGAGAGAAATTGCAATCTCCCTCAGACAGTTGCTCTGTTAATTTTAGCAGTTAATCTTAGTCTGCTGACAAAAAGAAATATTAGTGCAATCATATTTTAGGTATTTTAGACCATTCTGAGAGCTGGCAATAATTATTCACACAGACAGTAAGTTCTCCTTATTCAGAGACACCTTATGCAGGTGATGAAGGCGACTTTCCGAGTGGACCACTCCGATAATGAAAATAAATGAAATGATGAAAATAAATAATGAATAAAATAAATGATGAATACTTAAAATGCTGTGTAGTTCACATATCTGAGGTTAACAATATTTTCTTGAGTACATGTTGTCTTAGACAGGGTTTCTCATTAGCATTCAAAGCAACACTGCCTGCAACAAGCAGATTGCAGTCGAAACTCTCAAAACTGCAGGTTATTCCACATGATGTTAAGCCAAACTGTGGGTAATTAAACATTTGGGTCTGTTTTGCTGGATAGGACATAATACTGACAGGTGAGAACTGATGAGCGAGAACTGTCGGAGAGGCAAAGAGTCCATAAATTCATTTAAAATATAAACAGTATTTTTAATAGATGTGTGAAGCATGTATTAATTCCTTAAGCCTCATTTGGGGGAGGGAAAACTTCAAATGTACTGTACATAATACATCACTAGCAGCTTAAGAACATTCAAGACGTTTAAAAATTTCACTGATGAAGTGTATTTATAGTGTATTTATTGTATTGTATATTGTCTCGTGTACTTAGTGTAAATCGTCATTGCACATGTTTAGCACTCGTGCACTCTACGTTGTATTGTGTTGTTTCTTGTTCTATGTAGCACCTTGGTCCTGGAGGAACGTTGTCTCGTTTCACTATGTACTGTACAACGCTGTATATGGTTGAAATGACAATAAAAACTACTTGACTTGACTTGACTTGATCCTTAAAACTGTCATGCAAATAACTATATGTTATACACCAGTATTGGAATATTTAAAATATTTTTTCTTTTTTGCTTATTTCAGTTACCGTTGTAAGGCCTGTTATTGTGCATTTAAGAGACTGTAGATTTTCAAGGCTCAGTTCTCCAGCTAATAAAGAGAAGTCCTTCAGACAGCTCCACTCCACTGCCAGAAATCCACATAAAAGAACAGAAAAAAAGGTCAGAACATATGCATTTCAAACCAAAAATATATGGAACAATATCAACAGATCCAAAAATGTCTTGAACGGTGCTTTGTGGGGGTTTTTTTGCATACATTTATTAAAAATTGCATACAATATGCAATGCACAGAGAAATGAAATCTACAGTCAGTGATATTTTCAATCTGCTGAGAGTAGCACTTTTTCCCTGATAACTGATTTGTGTTGTAGATAACTGATGTGTGTTGTAGATAACTGATTTGTGTTATAGATAATTGATTGGGGGCGGCATGGTTGAGCAGAGGATAGCGATATCACCTCACAGCAAGAAGGACCCGGGTTCGGTCCCCGGGTGGGGCGACCTGGGAAATTTCAGTGTGGAGTTTGCATGTTCTCCCCGTGTTCCCGTTGTGTAGATAACTGATTTGTGTTGTAGATAACTGATTTGTGTTATAGATAACTGATTTGTGTTGTAGATAACTGATTTGTGTTATAGATTTGTGTTGTAGATAACTGATTTGTGTGGTAGATAACTGATTTGGGTTATAGATTTGTGTTGTAGAT
>JAOTRJ010000055.1:10732109-10742533 GCA_028564905.1 Leptodoras praelongus
AATGTAAATAGTCATGAAAATAAAGAAAATGCATTGAATGAGAAGGTGTGTCCAAACTTTTGGCCTGTACTGTACCTTTACAGCTTTAGTCTAAAATATAGGGTCCATATATGGGTAAAGTTTATCAAAGTATCTTCAATAACACATTTTGCTTCAGTCCATGTTAAAGTTAAAGAGATTCTCGAGTGCTTTTCACAACACAGCGTCTGCCACCTTGTTGAAAACACGATGTCAGACATCCATGAATCTGATGGCCTCCCAAGGACAGCCAGTTTCCACTGAGAACAAACT
The DNA here is from genome assembly GCA_028564905.1 of Leptodoras praelongus. NCBI lineage: Eukaryota > Metazoa > Chordata > Actinopteri > Siluriformes > Doradidae > Leptodoras > Leptodoras praelongus. The sequence continues at coordinate 10,732,401 of JAOTRJ010000055.1, forward strand.
TACACAATTTCCAGTCACTCTTATGTCATGAACATGACCTGAACAGTCTTCCAACCTGAAAAATCTTCCAAACGCTTATGCTTTATGTGGAGTTTTAAACTATTCATAAAAATTGCAGGAGGTGATTAAATAAAACTGTATACTACTACATTTTTTAAGATTGGATAAACATCTCAGATGAGTTAGCAGGTCAAACAAGCTTGAAATCTCTTTTTAATTTTACCAACTACCTACAAAATGCTGATAGGGCAAACCAAGTTAATCAAGCATAATACAGTACATTAAACAGTAGGTTCATTTGAAATTTTAATGGTAAAAGTTTTGTCCCGAGGTAAATGACAGAAGCGCAGCTCAGGGGACCAGAAAATGACGAATCCATCATTTCCAGTAAGCATGCTTTTTAGGAATGTTTTATGAGCTTCCAGAGTGCCTTAAAAAATCTGTAAAATCATTTTTATATACATATTTCATATGAAAGATAACTGTCCTAACCGCATATCATAGAGCAACAAAGCCATTATGACTCCATTAATCACCACCATGCTGCAGCTTGTCACAGCCAGTGTCAGTTTGGTTGTATCTCAACTTGTTTGGGGGTGGTGAACTAAAATATATGGACATACTTGGCGGTAAGCTGAAACACACAGCACTGTGTTTGGCCGTATAGATTTGTCATGGTAAAATGAATGCTGCCTGGCCAGTGCTCCTCGTACCCTGAAAACTACTGCATGGTCTTTCAGAGCCTTAGTCATAGACCGTGACAGCAAAATAAACAAATAAATACATGGCCAAAGAAACCCTCTTTCACTGTGGCTGTTCTGCTTGGCCCAAACCCCTCGAGACGAGAGCTCTCCAGGAGAAATGATAAAGTAAGTGTTGTCTTCCCTAAAAAAATAAAAGTTGGCACTGGGGAGAGGCAGTGAGGGTAAGAAAACGAACCAATCCTACTTGGGGGTCCATGGTGCAGTCAGCAATATTAGCAGCCTTGAGGTACAATTTCCTGTTCTATGAGCATTGACATCCGGCCACTATGTGTAGTTAATTGAACAAACTATAAATTTAAGCACCAACCATGCCAATAGCGGCTTTTCTTACACAGTTGGCATTGTCGAGAAGCAGGGATCACCCTAAATATAGACATTATGGCAACCCACTGAAGGCCATAAAGATGCTTTAGGTTCAACCTACACCTGGACCTCCAAACTGTAAGGCGTCTGGCTGATTGATTTACTTGGCACTTCTGGCCTGACATAAATATAATACAGAAAGTCCAGAAGGGGAAAATGTGGCAATGTTTATTTTCTGTTTGTTTACAAGGATCGAATTGTGCCATGGTGAAATGTTTTGAAATTTAACTGCCGCCTGGGTACAATAAATCACTTAGTATAATTGCCCTGGGTTACATGCATCATTGGAAAAGTTAAACCATTAAATGACAAACCTTGTAAAGATTTTTCAGGAGGATGCTATGCGATGTGTCCCCATTGCCACCCTGACGTCCAGACGGCAGCACAGTGTTCTCTGTCTGCCCTCAGACAACATTCCGCTTTTTTTTTTTTTTTTTGCTCCCACTGATTCAAGCGCTTGCTTCCCATGAGGCCATTTTCCTTTCAGAGGCACGGGAGGTAAGAAACACCTGTTTCTGTTGCTAACTGCTTGCAGAGATGAATATGCTATTGATTATTGGAGCGCCCTGGGTGCAGAACAGAGCTGTTGCTGTCTGTCTGTACCCTGCATTCTGGTTATTGGTCTCTGTATTCAGTACATGCACTCCGAGTTTCATACTCATGAAAATTTAAGGTGGTTTCATGAGCCCCCAAATATTTCCTGGTTTAATGAATTCTTTCACTGTAGTTTTAAGAGAAGAGAAATTAAATAATGTCTCTCTCTCTCTCTCTCTCTCTCTCTCTCTCTATATATATATATATATATATATATATTATAGTTAAAAGTTATGTCTGGATTTTATGTCTTTGGAAGCACTTTAAAGCACTTTAGAAATAAAACGGAATTTAATTAAATACCCAAAAACAAATTCTACTGTCACTGATTACCTTTCATCCATCTGTTTTCAAGGCTACTGAAAAAGAAAAATCACAGTTTGGGTTTAACCAAGCACTGGAGTCATGATCGAAATGGTTATGACAGTCATCATTTGATTTGTCATTTTATAACACGCCTATGACTGCTTATGACAGCTGTCATGGAAAGGTTGACTTATTTGAGTGTTGAGCCGCTTGCTGCACAAACCTCTAGAGCAAAGTGTGAGAAAACATCACACTGCCTCCCTCTATGTATACGTGTTTTCACTGTAAACGGCTTGTCACATTAGTGAGGCCTGCTTTTGGTCTCAACATTAAAAAACAACATTTTGACACAAGACAAATCTCCTCATGATGATGAATTGCTGCAATAAACCTTCAATCTCTGAAGGCTTTAGTGGCTTTTTTTGGGCAACCCTGTGATCCTCATTTGAGTCTACAAATTTAGATACACTAAGCCTGTTTATGTTTTCGACTCAGTTTTAATTGTAATGTCAAAAAAGTACTTATAATTAACAAAAACAGATCTAACATCAACAAGCTTCACTAGCGAGTACACAGCGAACCTTCCACTTTGCGTGTCTTAAGGGAACCGTTGACGTTCAAACACGTTAAATATGTTTATATTGAAGTATTTGTGATGTACATAATGATTCAGGCACAAGTTTCTTAGCTTAGTGAGATTTTATCTCCTAAAAAACAAAAGAGCAAGACCTTCTTTCATCAGTCGCCATGTTCCAGTGATGTTCAACATCATGTTAATGTCAAATTCAATTTAGAGGTAGTGGACACACCAAATGGACTCAAAGATCCAGAATGCAATGCAGACATGTGATGCAGTTGCACTGAGTTACACCAGAAACACAGTTCAGTTAAAAGTGGTGTATGAGATAACAAGCACGTTGGCACTGACAGCATTAACAGTATTAGCATGAAAACTGAAGCTTTGTATCCTGATCTGTTTGATCAGAATATGTGAAGCAGTGAGACAGTTAAGAGGAGGACAGACAAAAGGACTAAAGTCCTGCTGCATCACTCGCTTTTCAGGTCTGAAGCAAGGGCTAATTGTTACTGGCACCACTGTCAGTGGGTAGCTGAAGAGCTTTGTGGATAATAAAGGAAAAAAGCAAAGTGAAAACAGATCCGCATGTAAGAAGTTTAAAGGTCAATTCAGAATTTCATTACATGTTAATTATAAAGATTTATATGCAAGTGGCTTTTTTCCTTTGACTGTATATCATCCTGTAGCTATAGGTGCTTAAAACTCTGTAACCCACACCAACCCATATGTATGAGTCTCTACTGTATCTGTCAATCAACAGGCAAGCCTGTATGCATTATCATGTTTAAAGTTTATCAGCCATGCAGGAGTACTCACAATGCGGACTCTCCTTAGCCCCTGCTTTGAGCAGCAACTTGGCTATTGGCACATTGTTGGTCATGATGGAGATGTCAAGTGGGGTCAGGCCTTCACTGTTGGGTGTATTTAGGTCCAGTTCATCTGCTGTGTACTGGAAGAGAAGGATCTGTACAGCATCCAGGTCTTGCTGTTCCACAGCCTCAAACAGCGCCTCACTGCTTTGGATATTCTACAGTACAGAGACAGAAAGCAAGCTTAACATGTCTTGCTCTAAATATCTATATTATGACTAATTATGACAGCCCAATCCATATGTCATTTTCCACTACTACAGGTCAGAAATGTTCTTTACTACTAAAAGCAGTATTGTCAATAATGATAACGATACAGATATTATGGATTTATCACTGTTTTCCTGTTTCAATTAAATAGAGCTCCAAATGTATTGGCATCCTTCATTAAAATGAGCAAAAATCTCATTGGATATTCTTTATTTAGTTTTGCAGAGAAAATTTACTATATTAAAAATGATCTAAGTAGAAGATTTTTTTTTTCTTTTCCCCCCAATTTCCCCCTTATTTAGTCATCTCCAATTCCCCCTTTGTCATGCGACAAACTGCCAGTCAGGGAGGGCGAAGCCATTGTGTGCTATCTCAATGCTATATCGTGAGCCACCTCTATTCGAGCTGCTGCTCATTCAACTTTCGGTGTAAGGGTGTAGCGCACTCTGAGGAAAGCGCTCCCGCCCACCTTTGTATGCATGAGCTCACAGACGCACGCCCGTGATTGGACATTGTTGCGCTGATTGACATGGAGAGAGAACGTATGCTGCCCCTCCCACCCTGAGAGCACAGCCAATCTTGCTCTCTGAGCTCCCGGCTACGGGCAGCTATAGCATCACCCGGATTTGAACTAGCGATCTCCGGATGATAGGGCGAACACGTTGCCGTTGCGCCACTCGGGAGCCAAAGTAGAAGATTTAACGAAAAAGTAGATTCTCAGATTCTCTTACTGTGAAAATTGTCTATTATTGTGTGCAATGTTTATTTCAAACAAATTTCTTACAATGTGATGGTGCTAAAGAGAACCGGCTATCATGGCCCATGTATCACATAATGTTCATTATGCAATTGTGAACTAATGTAAACTGAAGGTCTCACTGTGAACACTTTACTGAGCCTTAGCAGAGTACAAAAAACCTGTTGCTATCAAACGTGCGAAAAGCCAATTTCTGGAGTAGCTCAGAAAGTGACAACCAATTATCAGTGACATTTGCAAATAAAGTTATATTTGGTGTACTTATGAAATGTCCATAAACAATGAAGCATTTACTTTCTATATGCTGAGCTACACCTAGTGGAAAAAAACAGGTTGAAAACATCCAGGTAAAAACACGCATATTTATTCCAAAACCATTAGTGGCTGCTCACCGAAGCTTTGCGGATGCGATCTGAGCGGCCAAAGAAGTACGCATCCTCAAAGGACGAGTGGCTGCCCTTGAACTTTTCCGAAAGGTTGCGGTAAAGGCGCTTGGCTGCGCTGGGGGAGGCAGGAGCGGCCCCCTTTTTACTGTGGCTCAGCTGAAGGTTCTGCATCTGCTGGGTCATACTAACACAAAAGCTCCTGGGAGGGAAAGAAAAGACAAAAACTTTTTACAGGGAGCATCATTACTGGTAGTCAAAAGTGTGCTGTTTACCACAGAACAAGTGCATTCAAGGCATGCATCCTATGTGATCAATTATCTGCCTTTTTTCTAACTAGTAGAAATTTAGGCAAAAGTTTTTTGTACTACTACATACATTTAATATCTGTGATGTAATGTAATGTCTTATTGCGTCTCGTTCTTGCCACACTTGTTCCTTAGCTATTATACATTTGCAAGATATGATTAGAATGACAAATGTAATCTGTTTTTTCATTAAAAGACATCATATACTGTAATAGCTCAGAGTCTAACAGATAGTACACCATAAAATACACCTTTTATCATTGATATGAGACACCTTCTCACTTAATTTTTTTTTAATTTTACTATTATTAATGAAGTTTCCTTTGAGAAATACTGTGCCGGCTGATGAAACAGCTATTTCATGAAATATCCCCTCTGAACTAATATAAGAAGAACTTAATTTATCATCCTGCTAAGTACAAACAAGACATTAACTGAGAGCCAGTGTGTGTATGATTTTACTATTTCTGTACTGAATGAGCAGTGTTACATAACATCACACACACACACGCGCACACACGCATAATGAAAACCCATCATTCAAAAAAAAAATCCAGGTTTTTAAAAATCATTCATAAAAATTCCACAGTTGAATGACCTGGGTACACGCTGTCCTAAGATAAAAGTCGTGTCATTTTTATGAGAAACTGAAGACAGAAGAGGCATTACATTATCAATACAAAAATACTCATCATTATTTAAATAAGAAAATGAAAAGCACAGACCAGGTGATTTCCTCCAAACTGTCCACCATTAAGATTGACATTTTCCCTTGAGAGCCATTGTACCACAGGGTTCTGGGTGATATTTGTCAACCAGCAGTCTCTAATCCATTCAGACATGACATTAGTGTACTATGCCATTTTTCATTGCTTGCACCAAGTTTCAGCAAGAACGCCCACACAGCGCTAATAATACACACTCTACAGTGCAGGAGCACAGCCTCTGACACCAACAAGTGATTTAGAGAATGCCTTACGAGTTCGTTTTTTCCGCCATGCCATGTCTGAGATTGACTTTTTCCCATCACCCGACTCCAATAATCAAAATATGAACGCCAGACGAACACATTGTGAGTGCAGAATGACAGCATGGACCTTACCTAGATTAGATAAAGTCAGTCAATTTGAAAAGGTGTCATAGGAAACAGGAGGCAGAGCGGAGTGAGGAGATTAGAGGAGAAGTTCTCACCTGTCGAGGCTCTGTGAGCTCCCTGGAGAAACGCTGAAGAAGAGAAGCGGCCGAAAGTCCTTGATTAGCGCAGCATCTCTCTGCCTTTGGTTGAGTCTCTGAGCCAGGCGGGAAATCTTGCTCTCGGATCTGACAAGACAGAAAGGAGGGAAGCCTAGGTCAGCCTCTTGGACGTTCAGGCTTTGAGAAGAGCCAAGCAGCTCTGAAAACCCTGTTCCTCAAAGTCAACATGGAACACCTGGTGGTCACTAGCGCGCTCCTATCCATGCGCATCTCGCCAGAGAGCTGGCTGGTTAATGCGCAGAGACAGGAGCATGGAGAGGAGAGATGGCAGGGGGAGGGAGAGTGAGTGAGAGAAAAGAAGGAAGAGGAAAAATAGAGAAAAGGAGGGAGGGGAGGAGAGGGGCATTCTGTCAGCTCTAGGATGAGTAGCGCAGAGACAACAAAAGCACTCAGGCATTTACAGCAAGGTCCCACTGAGCATGCTCACAGCATGCAGTGGTGAGAGGGGGTGGTCATAAAGAGAAGAGAACCTGTTGTTCTTCCTCTCATCACTTATGTTCTCTACAGTGTCACTTATCTCAAAAAAGCAGGCATCCAATCTCTTAACAATCGGTGCTGTGCCTGCCATTGAGAACTGAAAGACATCCACAGGTGACTCGAACTAAATAACACCCACACATACACATGCTTTTCCTCCAAGTAGTTCATGTTATGCATCTCCATAAAACAGGAGCACGCTCAGTAAATTAATATCTCAGTTGTAACCAAATATTGTACTGTACTCAACTATAAAAACAACTATATGCACTCTAATAAGCTCAAATTCAACCAGAATATGTTCATTTCTTTAAATGTAAGATCCCAATAACTGGCTGATTTAGCAGACAATCTTTCACTGCTCACATTTCTACATTTATACATTTATACCTAGTCTGTGTGTTATGCTTTTATGTAGAATATTGTGTAGAAATACTAGACAATGTAGGAACTCAGTGTGCTTCCATTATGTAAGGGTGCACAATTGGGAACTAAACTAAACTGATCAAGATCACACTGTGAACACTTTATTGAGCCTTAGCGAGGAAACTATTGCTATAAAATGTCTGAAAGGTGTTAGGGGGCATTTCTGGAGTAGCTCTGAAACTGGCAATCAATAATCAGTGACATTTGCAAATAAAGTAGCATTTGGTGTAGTTATAAAATTCCCATAAATGATTTAGCAGTTTGCTTTCTCTATCCTGAACTACATCTAGTGAAAAAAAAAAGAGTCACTGATCACATAAAACAATGTTTTACATTCTGACTACCGAATGGCCCAAAGTGGTCTATTTTCCAGACAGTGTACTTAGTGCTCCTGTGCACAACGCATGGGCTAATTTTTATTGTTTTCAGTGGCCACTGGAAAATTACAGCCTCTTTTACTTTATGATATATTTAATGGTATAACGTATGCGTTATAAGAGTAGAATTAAAAAAAAAAAAAAAAAAAGTAGTGAAAAATATCAACAGATTCAAGACCTGAACCAAGCCTATGGAAAGAAGGTAAATAATACCAACTGTTGTTTATTTTGGCACATTAAGCCATCTTATAATGTTTCATTTCTGAACCATATCCAGGTCACATGGAAACCCATATACTACGGAAAGGTTATCATTATTACTCTACTGTACTGAAGACATTAAAACCATCTCCTGGTCCTTCTAACCTCCACGCCTGTTCACATCCAGCAGAATGATAATATCATGGATAAGGTAGCACAGGACAATGTTTCATAACGTCAAGAAACAGAGACCATATATGTCATTTCACTGATAAAGCGAAATATGTCCCCTCTCATTTATCTTATCAGGAAGTCAAATCAGAGTCCTTAGAGACAGAACCAGGATATAAAAGATAAACAGTAAAGCGAAGATGTTAGTTCCTCTCAAACATTTAGTGCTGGTTGATTTCAAGCCCAGACGAGAAAAAAAGAGAGAACAAATTTCAAAATGCTCATACAATGGCATAGTGATTGGCTACAAGTCAGTCTTTAAGTCATTTTATGGTTTGATCTTGTTAGGGCTTTGGCAAATCAATTGAAAACTGCTGGATCATATGAACAGAAGAGCAATTATCAGAGACACCAAGTCTACTCCAAGTACCAACTTCCATATACCTGTTTTGCACAAAAATTAAAGGAAAGCCATCAATCAAGCTGCAAAATGGTCTGTACTTTTAATATGTTATGTATTGTTTATTGTACTTGCAAAGCTATAACACCATGTTAACTAAGCCAGAACCCTGCCAGGATACAACTACAGACTTATGATCACACTTTACAAGACAATTACTATACAATTACTATACAAAACAAAAATATAATTCCACTATCAAATCATTCTCTTTAAAACTTTGCTCAAAAATATATATACTAAAATGTATCCTTACTTCCTTATAGATTATTTAATAGCCTTGAATGAATACAATAATTTGGCATCCTTAAAATTCTTTAAATCAAACCTTATTAGGAACACTATACTAATACTAGGTAGGGTTAACAGCTTCAATTCTTCATGGCATGTATGGACAAGGTGTTGAAATAATTTCTTTGAGATTCTGGTCTATGTTGACATGATTGCATTGCATTGCAAAATTCCTGCATTTTCAGGCACACTTTCATGCTGCACATCTCCTGTACAACATCCCAGACTTGTTCTGTCAGATTGGGAAGGCCACTGGTTTCATGTTCATGAAACCAGTGTGTGATGACTGTTGCTTTCTGAAATGATGCAGTATCATGCTGGAAGTAGCCGTTAGAAGACAGGTAAATTGTGGCATGGTTGATTGGTATTAATGGGTCCAAAATGCACCAAGAAATCATTCCCCACACCATTACACCACCACCACCAGTCTGGACTGTTGACACAAGGCAGGTTAGGTCCATGGATTCATGCTGTTGATACCAAATTCTGTCTCTACCATCTGTGTGCCTCAGCTGAAAATGAGATTAAGCAGACCAGACAAAGATTTTCCAGCCTTCAGCTGTCCAGTTTTAGTGAGCCTGTGCACATTACAGCTTCAGCTTTTTGTTCTTGGCTGACAGGAATAGACCCTGTCTTCTGCTTTTGTGGCCCATCAGTCTCAAGCTTTGATGTGTTGAGCATTCCGAGATGCTTTTCTCCTTTTCTTCTGTGTTTGCATTTAGAGATGCTTTTCTACTTTTTTTCTGTGTTTTCACAATTGTACATAGTGGTTATCTGAATTACAGCCTTTCTATCAGCTCAAACCAATCTTGCTATACTCTGTTAACCTCTATGATCAACAAGGCATTTCTGTCCACAGAACTGCCACTCACTAGATGTTTTTTCTTTATTGCACCATTCTGAGGAAACATTGTTGTGCATAAAAAATCCCAGGAGATCAGCAGATAGGAATACTCACACCAGCCAGTCTGGCATCAACAAACATCAACAAGCCAGCTCCTACAAGACAGATTAAATGTGTTGTTGTACAGCAATCTTTAGGTCATGGGTTAGGGTTGAAGGTAATTGGTTGAACCAGATCTTATTTAAGGCTTTCACATCAAAGGAGATGAATACATATGCACTCACAATTTTTTATTTTTTTTAAAACAAGGTATTTGTTTCATTCAATTTCAACACTTTAGATAATTTTGTTACATAACATGCAAATAAAAATCAAATTTAATTCCAGATTGAATTTGATAAGGCAATGTACATACAGGGGTTAAACAATGAAACTGAAACACCTGTCATTTTAGAGCACAATAATTTATTAGTATGGTGTAGGGCCTCCTTTTGCAGCCAA
>JAOTRJ010000055.1:10855818-10872681 GCA_028564905.1 Leptodoras praelongus
ATAGATAGATAGATAGACAGACAGATAGATAGATAGACAGACAGATAGATAGATAGATAGATAGATAGATAGATAGACAGATAGAAACACTTGATATTCAACTTCAATTAGATTTGGATTAAGGAAATTAACAGGTTCACCTGTAGATGTCCAGATATCTTGTTAGCCACAATGGGATCATCACAAACTGTTGTTTTTATATTTTCACCACAGGAAATGTTGTTCAAATGGTGCAATTGCATGAAAATATTTTGACCACTTTGTCTGTCCTAACCCTCATCCCTCCAAGTGTGGGGAACAGAAGCTGCAGACAGACAGTCTGCAGGTGTGTCTGTGCATACAGAGCCAAAACCCATCAGCCTAGCAGACTGCCATCTGGCCAGGAGTTTAAAAAAAAGCTTTCTGAGTGGGCCACCTCAGGCTTTATGATCATTAAACTTGTCCAGTTGTCAATTTTTGGTCATTTTGATCCAAATAACTGCTCTGCCCTTGTCAGAAAGAGAGAATGTGTTGTGCATTAATTGTGTCTTCATGCCAAATTCTTTTTCAATCTCACCCCAGTTTAACACAACTGCCAAACTATTTTAAGGTCATTGTTATGGAAACCAGATTACAAAACAGGAGTGTACGCTTCCCATAAACAATTATGGAATTGCTGTCATATCTTATAAATCATAAAACAGAAAGGACAAGAATGGATTCTCCCAAGTCACTACCCAAGGTTGGAAAAAAGAAAAAAAATAACTAGTATCTAGTAATAATCTGGTCAAAGATGTTTTTTTTAGCCATAATTTGGGTCAAGAATGGACAGAGCTTTCCCCAGATAGCCTCACACAGGATGTTCATTCTTTCAAAAACATTGCTTTTTCCTGTTTGTCTATCATTTTCCTACTGTGCTTCTAAACCATACACTGAAAAACATGAGCTTCTGAACTGGCTTCTTAAGCTTGATGGAAAATAAATGGTTGTTATCTGGTTGATCTCTCGCTGCCTGCTCTCTTCGCCATATTTCCACATAAAGTGTACAGTCTTGTCTGCTACTGAACATAATTTTATTGAAAATCTGTTGTCAAGTTGTCAACGTTGAATAGTTCACTGTCTGATGGCACAGAACTTGATCAGGTGACTAAATACTTATAGTCAGCTTTCCACTACACTATAGATTATGTAGCCCCACTTAAAATAATTAATTAGACAGAAAAAAACTATCCCTCTCATATAGTGATCATACCCACACATTAACAACTCTCAAGGCTCTCAACAGTTAGAACTAACTAACTTTGCTAATTTCATCATGAAAATCAACTTGGGTACCCCTACCCACACATTTCCTCAGATACTACCAGAAGCAAATTCCTCCCTTAACACAGGCTATGTATCTAAATCCTTCAAACTAACAGTTATCAACCCCTTGATTAAAAAAGAACTGATCTAGACCATATTCAGCTAAATAAATATAAAGCTTTTTATGCCATAGATAATAATATTCCTCTAGATAGACAAGAGAATATTGTTGGTGTTAAGGGAGTGGCCCTCTCTTATGTGCCGATAGCACATAACTGTATGTTTTAGCAAAGGCAGATGACAGACAGCAGCTTAACAATGTTGAGGATTGTGTGAAGGATTTTAGACGTTTCCTAGCATTTAATTTTGAAAAGACAGAATACTTCTATTAGCCCCACAGGCAGCTAGAAGCAAGCTTTGTGATTTTATAATAACTCTGGTTGGCCTGTCAATTACATCATGTACAACTGCACAGCATGGCTCCTTACCGCCCATGACCTGGGGTGGTCGGCCAAGTGGCCTCTCTCTCTGCCTGCACAGCACGACTGCTCACTGCTGGTGAGCTTTTTTGCAGTCGGCTGGGAAGTCATCCTGGTGGCCTCTACCTCAGCCTGCATATCAGTTCTTTGCTGCCAGTAAGCTGTTGTGCAGACGACTGGGGCGTTGATGTGGCAGCCTCACCTCCAGCCTGCACAGGGCCAGCCCAGCTGGGGTGTCTTGAAAAACACAAACTATGGTCATAGTCTGTCTTTGTTGAAGTTTTATTTTTTATCTTAAAAGCACAAGTTTTTAAGAAATAGTTTGAGATCTGATATGTCATGTGTTTGCCAGAAGAGAAGAGTGAATCTCACTGTTTGAGCACCAAAGCAACCATAAATATTCATGAGTTCATTTGCATATAACTGCCACTCCAGCTAAAAAGATGAAGCTGATATGCATGGGGGGCAGAGTTTGAAAACAGCTGATACACTGAAAAAATTCAGTGGTTCAGTAAATACAACAAAAACAAATCTGTGATTTATGCACATAAAAACATATTATTAGAATTATTTAACGTTTGCTTAAAGTTCTGTACTAAATTACTTGCTGAATTTTACTGGACTAAATCTATTATTAAGTGCTCTAGAAAAAAAAGGAATAATGTTTACACGAACCAATTTCATACTAAGGCAGGGTCATGGTTTTTAAACTTGATTTTCAAATGTGTTTGCACTGTAAACTGATTACCTTTTGAGTATTATGGACTTGTTATTTTCAATATTTCTTGTTTTAGGTTGGCTTTATGGTCTAAGGCTATTCTACTGTGAAATGTTTTGAAAGATTAAGTGTTTCTGTTATGTTCATCTCTTAATTCAGTGTGTGCGTATGTCTATGTGTGTGTGTGTGTGCAAGCCAATTGAATAGTCATGTTGGGTTCTGCAATTTCAGTCTTTATGATGGTATTATTGCTTTTATCCATTTGAGTGTTACTTCTGATGAAGTTCCATTTAAGGTCTTAATGGCCATTAAACAGTAATGATGACTTTTAGACTATGTGTACTTTTACAGTGTTGAGATCATTGAAGCTCTCATATGAAATAGAAAAATAAGATTTTCTTAAAACAAGAAAGTTTACTTACTAAAACAGAAACTGCTAGTTAAATTTTACCAACATTTTTATTAAACCTTAGTGTAGATAGTTTGTCATTTACATTTAAGGCATTTGGCAGACACCCTTATCCAGAGTGACTTACTTTTATCTCATTTATACAACTGAGCAGTTGAGGGTTAAGGGCCTTGCTCAAGGGCCCAACAGTGGCAGCTTGGTGGTGCTGGGGCTTGAACCCCCAACCTTATAGTCAGTAATCCAACACCTTAACCACTGAGCCACCCCTGCCCTGTCAGATGTAAGCCTGTGGTTACTTATACTTACTAATACTTCATACATGGATGTTTTTTTTTGTTACTGTGCTTTTCTTGAGCAAATCTTATCCCAATACTTTTGCCAGTGAACATAAATTCAATACATTGTTTTTACATAATTTATCCATTCGTAGTTCTGGTTTTGTACTAGAATCGATCTAGTAGTACTATTTGCTTCTGTATCACCAGTCAGCAGATGGAGCCGTGGAGAAACACGTTCAGTACAGATGTATCATAGTGGAGAATGAAGAGAAATACAGGATGTATTTTTGGAACCTAAATGTGTCATGTAGAAACTGTGGCAAAATCTGTGCACAGAGCTGTGAACAGCCCCATGTTTAGTCAGGAGAGGTCTCACATGATCACTAATCTCTTTTCTTTCTCTTTGCAAATACTCTGCTTCAGTATTAAGCTCTCAAGCCATTTTGCTCCTAATATTGGGAAGATCTTCAAATAAATTTAGTGACTGAACATAAACCTGAGAACACAAAGCAACATTTGTGAAAGTACTTGACCATTTCAGGTGTGAATTTCCAACACTTGATGTGAAAGATCAGTCAGCCTTAGAAACAGATCTATGTGAAAAGAAGCTTTTAATCCCTTTTTTAGGTTTAATGGAACTCTTGCCAGGGATTAGAAGTAGAAAGTGTGCAATAATGATGGTCTTGCTCATAGGCTAGGAAACATAATGAAATCACGTTAAATCAATGAGTCTTCATCCAACACAGCTATGAAATTAAAGAGCCATGAAGGAATCATAATTCTCCTTTTTTGGTTTAAGACCTATAGATGGCAGCAAGAAGATGCTATGGGAAACAAAGATGGTGTTTTTTCCCCCTAGATAATATCAGGGTCCTTTATTATTATTATTATTATTATTATTATTATTATTATTATTACTTGTTTTTATTATTATTATTATTATTATTATTATTATTATTATTATTATTATTATTATTATTATTATTATTATATTATATAATATAATTATAATATTTATTATTCATTTATATTCAGGGTTGTGGTGGATCCTGAGCCTATCCTATCTTAGGAATACTATGTGCAAAGCAGTAAAACACCCTAAATGAGATGCCAGTTCATTGCAGAATGCCATCCTTATACATATTCATACAATCATTCATACTTAGGGCAATTTAGCTTAGCCAATCTACCCACTAACGTGTTTTTGGAAGGTGGGAGGAAGCTGGAGAACATGCAAGACACTGAGAAAACATGGGAAACTATTTAAACAGTAAATTGAACTCAAGACCCTGGAATGTTTGAAATGCTTCACACTGCACCACCATGCCACCCAGAAACATTTCAAAATGTCAAACATTCATTTATATAATCAATTTAATTGTGTGCACATGACTTTTAGAGACTGCCATGATATTTCCTAGAGGTTTCAAAATGACTCATATAGTATGCAACACATTTACACTGATCACTTACAATGGACCTTAAAATCTTTCTATACAAAAACCATTAAGAAATGTTGAAGTGAATAGTTTATCAAGCTTTATATTGCCTAATGAGCATTTGCACTTTCATGGCTGGCACTGATTGAAACAGCAGTCCTCCAGATGTTACTTCTGGAAATTTGACAGCAGGATTACCCCTAATTAATGACATGTTTCTTGTGTTTATCTTCAGCAAAGCCTTTTTAATAGTAACTACCTTTTACAGGAGCAAATATATATCTACTAAAGTTACATCACACAGCCCTGTTTGTATATTTGCAGAATATTTCTTTTTTATTTTTTTAATCTCTAACAGTGTAACAGATCCATTGAGTCAGACAGCTGTTGCCTGGGGTGTGCTGCATTCTACTGCTGATAGACCTGGCAGACTGACAGACTCTACCTTAGCCATGTGAGAACACCAGACCACACCTGAGCTTCTTTCAAAGGCTTTTCCATGTGACTACAAGAGCACTTGAAGGACCCAGGACTCACATAATAGTGCCATCTGGTCATGTATAATATCTGCTCCTGTAACATTACAACATGCATTACTGGTATTATGAGTTAGTACATATAACATTACAAGATCATAACTTGTAAATAATGCAAGTTAAATGCATTTAGTCCTGAATAAGCAAGGGCACTTGGTTTTCTTCTGATGAAGAAAATTGTAAGAAAATTATCTATGTCAGCATTTTTTCACATGGATTGAGTCATGTAAATAAAAAATGTGAGATCATATTGACTTGATCACTACAAAAACAAAGCATTTATTATAGCAACAGGCATTTGATCCAGGGTGTATTCCCACATCATGACCATTATTCCTTAAACACTGCAACTCTGACCAGCATGCCCTGGATACTGAAGATTAATGAAAGAATGAATGAATGTGTTTATTTTAGCTCAAAGCAAGGGACAGCAGTGCTGTGTGTAAGCTGGACTGCACTTAATTAGTAATTACACGCTGTATAGACATGACCACCAGCTATACTCCAGAAACATAAAAGAGCAGCTAAATGTTAGCATTATCATTACTGATTTGGCAATCTTCCCCTTTTAATTTGATTGATTATAATGTGACAAATTAAACTGACAAATATGTAACACAAATATGTGTGTTCATGGTGGTACACACACTGCATTCTCTAACACAAATGATGATTCCCAGCTTATATTAGTTCATTAATTGATTCAGGAATTACAGCCACAAATCCACTGAACTGGTCATTAGCTACCCATTTTAAAAACAATATATTGAATGGAAGATTAGAAGAGAATAATATTTTTTAGAAATGCGTATAATAGAGGCTGAATGCGACATTTGTACTCTTTTATATGTAATGTGTGAATGTGATTCACGCAACGTTTGTAGCATTGTATTGTAATGCATGTTCAAAGCAGCGAGACATTAGCTCCAGCACCTGCCAGCATGTCATCACCTGGTCTGTTAAAAAATAACTCAACTGTATTTTTAGCTTTCCTTAAAAGATGTGCAGTGAACAAAGCACTACAGACAATTTACAGACTTTCCTTTGAAAGGAGGGTAGAAAATGGAAGGAGAGAAGGGGGCTGGAGAAGCGCATGACTATTGTGAAAAACAGCACTAAGGGTATTATGGCAATGGCTCAGTTTTTTTCCTCAGCTTTAAAGGAGAAGGAAACGGTACCAAAGCATTAGGCATATTTATTTTTGCATGTTGTTATAGAGTGCTTAAAACCTAATATTACACAATGATGTTTTATTTCTTTCACAAAATCCAAAATTTATAGAATGACATGATTTAATCCACTAAATTTCATGTGTCATTTTTTTCAATGGCCAGATAGTGTCTACAAGTTTTGTTGATACAGTTTGTAGTATGTCTGAAGAAAACAAACTGCATCTGTTAGGTGGAACCAGAAAGGTTTGAAAGGTGTGTGCATGTGGGTGTGTGTGAGAGTGTGTGTGTGTGTGTGTGTGAGAGAGAGAGAGAGAGAGAGAAAGAGAGATGGGCGGTAAAAAAGGATTATGGAGAAAATTCACAAAATGGAAGAACTGAGACAAACCTTTATACTCATAACAAAAAAAAGAAAGAAAGGAAGAAAAGGGAGGGGTTACAGTTTCAAAACATCATTAGCAATGCATGTATAAAAAAAACGAGAGAAGGTCTCAAAATTGGGAAAGCTCCATTAATGAGTATACGAGTATGGAATCAGTGATGGGGAGGGGCGCAGGTAGTGAGAGAGATGGAGAGGGGCAGAAGGGGAGAGAGAGACTGTGGTACTGAGGAGGGAGCATGGGAGGGAGAAGAGGAGGATAAATCTGTACAGCAAGATTATCAGGGCTCAGAAGCTGTTACATCACATGGAGAGCAGCAAGTGCCTGAACATCTCTGACGTGCCACAGAAGCACAGAACCACAGATCCTGGACACGGGCTGAATACTCCACAACCTTTACACAACTCTTCCGTCATCACTGCCTCACTGGTTCGAGCTGAGAAAGTGGATCCACGGCTTTAGGAAAGTCCTAGCCAAATGACTGAATCTATTTCTGTGTGACTTAACTAACTTTTTTTGGATTTTGGACCAAATCACATCCTCGGTGAAAAGCGTGGAAGTTGTTGCAAAAATTATTCTGCCAGAAATGGAAATCTGCATGGACTTTTGCTTCACTTATCAGAAAAGACAGCAGCAGCTGGAATAGAAGAGGTCAGATATCACTTCATCCTTCTCGTTTTGTCAGCATCTCATTTACTTATCAGCTGTTGTTGTTGTTGTTGTTGTTTAAAGTCTCACTGTCCTTTAACATTACTTTCCCTCAAGACTGAAGAAGTAGAGGGAAGAAAATAGTGGCTGATTTAGGATGAAGCGTTAGTCTGGAGTAAACATTCTCACTTTTGAGTTAACACACATTTTCTTTTCCTGATGAATATACAAAATCACTTAAAACCTATAGACACATGGTAAATATGCAAATTTATTACACACCATTCACACACATCAAGACACTGAAATCTGGGGAGCAAGATTTTTTTCTCTCAGACACACATACACACACGCATTCACACATAATCCTGGCAGGGAATCTCCTTTCCCAACTCGGTTCACCTCACCACCTGCACTCACACCTTTTGAAATTGCAACTGCAATCCTCCAGATACCTCTCGCTGCCATCAAGAGGCAGTGAAGCTGCTAACATCTGCCTTTCGCCTTCTTTTGGGACGCCTGTCTCTGCCAAAGTCATCCTTTCCTTTTTTTTTTATTGTCATCACCAGACACAACTTCTGTCTTAATGCCAAGCATCTCTGCCCCTGCAAGGTCTTCTGGTAGCACACCAGTGCTAGAAGAGCAAGAGAGTGACAGAGAGAGAGAAGGGGATCAAAGAAGGTGAGAGACAGAAACGGAGGGGAGGAAAAGAAGGGAACCCTAGACACCTGCAGTGAAAGTGCATACTGCTTGAGGTCAGGCTCGGATGCATCCAGCTGGTGCAAGTAAGGAAATTCCCTTCTTTACCTTTTCTGCATCTGTCATGGATATTAACACAGATATCTGTTTGCACAGAGGCAATGTGTTTTTGCATTTCAAAGGTGATGTCTGTGTACAGGGACATATAGTGTGGTAACAGGTGTGCTGCTCGCTGGCTGCTTGTAGTAATAGCATTCCTAGATAGAGGGAAATGCAATGCAGGCAGCAGAGTTGTTAGAAATGGAGTGACACATATCCAGGTTTGTAATGTAATCAGTCAATAATGTTTATTTATAAACTTGATATCCAGGATTTAATTTACATAAATGTTCATGCCAACAGACTGTATAGGTATATTTATATGTATTTCAGTGCAATGCTTTTATGTGTAAAGTGTGTATCTCTAACAGACCTATATGGTTTGACTATGTATGCCTTTAACTGAAGTAAATACCTGAGAAAGGATTAATTACAGGTAAACAATCTCATGTTAAAGGCTGAATTTAAGTAGGAGAGGAGAGTTAAATATGGCAAAGGCAGACATGTGCATCTAGTTTTATTTTTCTATTAATATAAGGACTTGCTAAAGACATTCCAATGAAATCCAAATCCAAAGAAAGATATGATTATCATCACATTCATTACAAATATAGACTCTACTATATCAAATCAGACAAGGTCACAGTGGAGAAAGCTGCATGAATTTGCTAAAGCCTTTTGGATTTACTATACTCATAAGGGAACTCTGAGAGCTTGATAAATGCGTATGACTACATAAGTTTATGTAATAGATTGGGAATCTACAACTGTATGCAGTTGTGCATGTGTATGTCCTCTGATGCCTGTGTGTAACCTTGAAGAATGTATTGCGTATGTATCACTGCCCATGTCTACGCTGTGGTTTCTTTGGACCACATGTACCTGTTTAAACTAATCTAACCCCAAATCTATATAAACTATAATAAACTTTTCTTTGATTATACAGACAGCTATAAAAGTTGCTATGAGCACCAAATCTGCAATCGTTCTTCACTTTTTCCTAAGCCTTGGCTCATGCAAATGATTACTAATTTGCAGGTATAAAACCGTGCAGTACACTTGAGAGGAAGAAACTGCATCAACATTTTGTTGTTTAATTTATATGCAGACGTGCTTGCACAGTGTTTAATGCATCTGTTCCTGTCTGCTTATGTCTACAGTTCCGAGAAGGTAGTAAATGACGATGAAAACTTTATCATGAATGTTGAAACCCATCTTCTCTATTCCACTTAGATCAGCACGTAATTACTATCATGTCAGTTGTTTTGGCTTTTTGAACCAGACTTAGTGAGCTCCTTTCATATGCTCAGTTTACTGTTGTGCATGTGAGCAGCAGCATGCTAGGATGAAGAAAGTAATCAAAATACAACTGTGACATGGATCTTTTTTGAATCTGTGCAGTATACTGTATGGACACACAGCTGACAATGTGTGAATATCCAGAACGTTTTATGATAAATATAGATCATACTTTTAATTAAAACCTGCATCTTGAGTGTGGGCTGCTGGGTATACTGTCAATGAGTGGCTATAATGGACAGATACACTTGGCTGTTTATGTTCTACATGACCTTTGTGACTGTGACATTATAAGAGTATTATCCCAGTCCTTCTAGCTTTGGGTTCAAATGCAGCCAAACAGGCAAATAATAGACAGTAGCACAAAACCTCATTACCATCCAATAGGGATTAGCATAGCTTAAATGAAAACCTGCCAAACACACTACACCATTGTGTGTTACTATAAATCTCATACTTAGGGAAGGCCATTAAAAAACCTTGCCATGTTCTCACCTGTAATTCATTTCAGCTAGCCTTTATCTGTATTGTACATGCATGCATCAAATTGCAATTAGAATGCAAAGCGAGGTTACATCGATTGACTAATATGTTGCTGATAGACCCTATTTATTAACTTATCAACTGCCCACTCTATCCTTATTGCAAACCAAACTTAGAACCTAAGTTAGAACAAATTAGGAACTGATAGCTATGGAATGTAATTAAGTTAGTGTTTATTTATATAGCAATTGTCCAAAATGCACAACAAAAACTGATTTGATGAACAAAAATGTTAGAATTTCACACCCAGTATAGAAACAAGATCTGACCATCCACAAAGGCTAGTGGATACAGATGTCTTTTTTTTAACAGATCCTTGGACCCAGTGAGTCTAACATCCAAAGGCAAACTATTCCATAAAGTAGGAAACTACTCAATGAAGAATTCTTGAAAACAGGTACAATCCAACTGTGATGACCTTATGTGATGGTATTCTCCCATGAGGACAGTGCAGACTCATGAGGCTATTAAAGTCACTGTCCACCCTGTACTCCATTTAAACAGTGTCTATATACATGTCAGTATCTATATAACAGTGTCCTAATGCCCCTAAAGGAATTTACAGTGAACTGGGACAGTGAAGAGGTGGCACTGATAACAATGTAGTCTTTGTAATATTGCAGATGTTAGAATCTACAACAGGCCTTTTACTTTCTAAAAGTACCCAAGGTAGAAAATTACACAGAAAAAAAACACAAGCAGGAATTATTTTCTGTGGTGATCTTGGGGGCTGTGATTTATGTTGGGCTGTCGTTTTATTATTGACACATCAAAACAAACCCTATAGCTTCATCTCGTGATGTCCTGATTATGGTAATTTGATGAATAATAATGGACTCATTATTTATACATTCATGCCACATGTGAAGATGTTTGGAGTAACTTTATTGAATCAGATGCCATGAGGGCAGCTGGTATCTATGTCATTCATGTATTATTGCTATTTTTTTGTATTGGGATTATAATGGAGATGGATCGTGTTGCTGAATTGCAGTGTACATGTACAGTACTTAAGTTCTCATATCTGACAGCAGCATTGTACTGTATCTCTGTCTTATACAGCTAACTCAAACATCTGTTGTGCTAATGTGGTAGTCAGAGAGAAAGGAAGCCACTCAATTGCAAAGTAGAAAAGTGAAAATATATTTATGTTCTGTAAAATAGGCATGCTGAAGTACTGAAAGGCTGCATTTTTGGCAGACCTTTTGGATAACAGAGAAAACAGGCACTCTGGTAGTAACTAAAGAAGCAAACACTCTTTAAAATTAAGGTTTGGAATCTCATTTACAAGACTTGATGCAGACCTGACTCAGATTATACATCAATATATGAGAAACTGGTAAATTAAATAAATACTGTGATTATTAAACAGGTTATGTGGCTTTTTATCACCTAAAAGAGATTCCCTTTGGAGTCCTCTCTAGATTTGTTTTTCTCATCATTTCCTGCTGTTGCTTCTGGCTTGCTTATAAGACATCTAAATCCATATTTATGTATAATCAATAGACAATAACTATTGTTAAAACAATATACAATTAAAAATCTATTGAACTGAATTGCCTGCACTACAGCCTGTAAAGGTTCTACATTTTGCTGTTGTTGTTTTACTTGTATCCTGCTGCCACACGGATGCCAGACATGAGGGGATGCATTTTGTAAAGAAAAGATTAAATAAAAAAATGAATTAACATGTTTCATGTTTTATAATTATTATCTTATAACGGTCATGTTTCATCAAGGGAACAAATGCACTAGCTGTGATGTTCATTTTGCCCGAGGACCTGTGATCAAACACATCAAAGAGACTGAAAAAGGATCAGAGGAGTTTAAATGATGAACATGAGAAGATCTCCAGCATGTCCAACATGCTGAAATGTGAATATAATGTGAATATATTAACACCATTCAAAGATTATGTTTTATTGGCTGCCATCAAAGCAGGGCTGCATGAATAATAATAATAATAATAATAATAATAAATCGGTTAAATAAATAAATCAATAGTACATTGAATAGTCCCAGAATCTACCACATGACCCTGACCATGTGGAATTGACAGCACTACCCACTGTAATCTAAAAACTGGCTAAATAATCATCTCATAATAACAAATATTAAATTTGCCTACATACGTGAGATATCATTTTTGTAGTGTTACTGATTTTAGGCTCTTTTAGTGATGCACATACATATATTTATAACATAAGAATATAGCTATATGATGTGTCTCACTGTATCCCATCCATACACTTCAGGGAAAAAGGGTGTTAACCCATACTTTTCCTTGTTGTGGGGTTGGTACTCTCAAGGGTACACCTTTTGTGCCTTTAATATGTCATTTTTGTAACCCACGGTTTGATGAGGCAAAACACAAGTGCATGTTATTTATTGCAAGCAATCCAAAAGTAATTGCCAGGAATCAATATAGGAGTCAATACACCTGCAGACAATGTCAAAAAGGAATAATCCTTAATCAAAAACAAAAACTGGCACTAGTAGGGAGCGAGCAATGCTCATTAATGAACAGACACCCATGGCAAGAATTTTCTGTGAGGAACAGAAGCAATAAAATAAAACATAAGCCTGAATAACCAAACAAATCAGGAACTAAATACCAGACAGGTGAGTACGTTAGAGAACAGACTAAAGACAAGCTCAGATGAATACATTAAAAAAGGCATATGGCTATAGGAAACAAGGGCAAAAAGAAAAAGAAATTTGTGATGCATTTACATAGAAAAGTGCATGGACTGTACCTTTAAAACCTGACTCTAAAAACTAATTACAGCCCATTTATGTACCTTAGTAATTTCTTAAGGTATACTATATCCATTTTAAATACAGATATTAAAGGCACAAAAGATATACTCTTGAGGGTACCACCCCAGCAGCATGGAAAGATGCCATTTAGTTGTTGTTGTTGTTTTTTAAATATAATGCTGGGAGAATATGCATAAGAATAAACCATAAAAGTAGAACAGAAAAAATTTAATTATCCTCCTTATTTCATAGAAAAGAAGAACATTAAGATAAAAGAAACAGTGAATTCTATTATATGTTACGCATACAGTATATTAACTGAACATGGTTTTACACTCATTCCAGTTTACAAAGCTGAATCATGGACTTTGCTTTTCTGCCACATTTATTCTGTTCCACTGACTTAAAATCTCTGACATTCAATCATTTACTTAACCATCTCTGTGCCTTAGCCTCTTTTTATGCTATATTCATTCTTATGGGAATATAATACAAATAGTAGAATAATTTGCACCGTCTTCATAACATACATAAGAATTCAGGTTTCCTCACTCAGTATTGAGTGTCATCAAACAGAAATGGTTTAATGAGAATGGGGGTGTATACTCTATCTAGGATTCTTCTTGGCAAGCACTGATTTGTTCTGAGACTCATTTAGAGGAATGCTATGTCATTCTATCTCCCTTGCCATCTGTTTCATCTGAACTGGACACTTATTGTGATCTCCAATTAAACAAGGAGCTGTTTCTATCATGGAGTTTAAATATTCTATTATT
The DNA here is from genome assembly GCA_028564905.1 of Leptodoras praelongus. Taxonomy (NCBI): domain Eukaryota; kingdom Metazoa; phylum Chordata; class Actinopteri; order Siluriformes; family Doradidae; genus Leptodoras; species Leptodoras praelongus. Next base: position 10,869,335 of record JAOTRJ010000055.1, read on the forward strand.
GAGTGAACTGTTACAAAGCTGCAAATAGCAGCACGTATTTATCAGCCATGGCAATTTAAACGAGTGTTGTAGCTGCTCTGATTGCTTAATATGGTTGTATGGTTGCACTTTTAAAATGCTGCCATGGATTGATGGGAATAACCTTTACGCTTCTAAATCAGGTTCATCTCATTAGGCTGTGATGCTGTTTGGCTTCATATGTGAAAAAAAGCGACTGCTTTCTGTAATGCATACAGCTCAGAACTGTGTGTGGGAATGAGTCCTTTTTCAGGAACCTGATCAAAGCTCTAAAAGCCAAGGCCAACATGTTATGGGAGCATCCCATGCAGGTGTGCATAATGGCCAGTTTGGTCATTTGTAATTAATTAATGAGTTAGCATCTGCTGGACTTAGTATCTACTGAACTCCTCAGAAACTCATCTCCTGATCTGATCCATAAATATAGGGATATACTATGGGGTGCAGATTTAGGTCTCTGTGTAGTGTGGGACAGGAATACAAATGTAAATCTATTATCACTGTGCTTTTTATCTGCTACAGTAAAGAATGTGTAATAGCTGGATACTGCTTATCACTGTAAAAGTGATAAAGTCACTGTAAAGTCATAAACTGGGGATATTGTGTAACTCAGTATATATAGTGCACCGTGTAGCTCTGATAATGTGTAAAATATTTAATAATGGTAATACTTTATTTATGACTAATGTTCACAGGGCTACGTGTCACTTGCATAGAGAATTCATGTTGATTGTTTTATGAAAAAAAATAGCATTGTCATAAATGATTACTATGGGCGACACAGTGGCTCAGTGGGTAGCACCGTCACCTCACAGCAAGAAGGTCCCGGGTTTGATACCCAGGTGGGGCGGTCTGGGTCCTTTTTGTGTGGAGTCTGCATGTCCACCCCATGTCTGCGTGGGTTTACTCCGGGTTCTCTGGTTTACTCTCACAGTCCAAAGACATGCACGTTAGGTTAATTGGCTTCTCTAAAGTGGCCCTAGTGTGTGAGTGTGTATGTGTGCCCTACGATGGATTGGCGCCCTGTCTAGGGTTGTTCCTGCCTTGCGCCCTATGCAGCCGGCTAGGCACCGGCTCTCCCGTGACCCTGAAAAGGAATAAGCGGTCAAAAAAATGAATGAATGAATGAATGAATGAATGAATGAATAAAAGTTTACTTGGAAGTTAAATAAAATTTATTATTTGTACGTTTTTTTGAAAACCTCTAATAACATCACAGCACCATGAATGCCATAATTCTTTGCATTTCCACTGATCCTAATTTAGTTTTGGTTTTATGTTTGGCTTACCTTTATGTGACACTGATATACCCAAGGTTAGGGCTGTAGGACTTTACAGGACACACCTGGCATTAACATGTGGTGATGGGATCACTAGTGTACACATAGCAGTTCACACCATGCATTATAAACTCCACTGGCAAACTGGCAAAAACTCCACTAACCACTTGTGATCAAACTTCGTATATCATTTCTACTGGAGAAAGGCTGTCAAGCAGATTTCTTACTTCAGTCTTCCACAGCATTTGTTTTCAGGCAGAAACGTCCTGCAAATCTTACCACATACCTGTTTGCACTGTTTCCTACATTTTAATTGCGTTGTCAGCTAACTAAACAGTTATGAAATAGCTATGAAGGGCAGTGGTAGCTCAGTGGTTAAGACATTGGCCTACTGATCCAAAGGTCATGAGTTCAAATCCCCCAAGCTACTACTATTGGGCCCCTGAGTGCAGCTCTCACTCTGGATAAGGGTGTCTGCCAAATGCCATAAGTGTAAATGTATGAAAAACAGCTGCTTTTGTCCTTTTGCTCTATAGCATCACCTTTATCCTTTAGCTTAGTGGCAGAGTGCCTTTTCAGCATGATTTATAAACAGTCTCGCAATGATTACATATTTTCTGGCATTGATACAGTTGATCAGGTCGTGCTTTGTTGCTGTCTGGGATTTACTGAGATGCATTCGCATTCATGATACAAATGTGATGCAGCCCTATGCATCCCAGCCCACCTCTGAATGTGGTTTGAGTGATTGCCTCACCATGCGTCTTCAAGAGAGTTCATACCTGTAATTAGCACTGTCCAGTTGTAATCACCCAGAATGCATGTTACTGACAGGTGTAAGTGGAGACAAGACAAATTTTCAATTTGTCTTGGAAATATTAGCATTTCTACTTAGACTTTTCTCCATCTTTCACTTGCATCTTGCTAAATATGGCCATGGTGTTGTCTGAGTTTGTACAAATAATGTTTGTGTTGCTTATACATTTCACATGCACAAAGTTTTACAAGAAGTTATTCCTTCATCTAGAAAACATAACTACTTAATGGAGAGGCAATGCACTAATAGACCAAACGAACTGAAGTAAAAGCTTGGCCTTGAAAAGGATTTGCTGGCTTTCTGTCTCAATCTTGCTCTCATTTTTTATCTTGATCTTGACTTGGTCAATCCCCTTAGGTCTCAGTTTTAACTCAATCTCAGTTAGCCCTTGCCTTCAGCCTATATTTAGACTTTATAGATGGTTTAATATAGCAATAGGAACCCAGCTGTTGAGAGAAGTGTTAACAAAGGAAGATCACACTTTGACATCACATAATTTGGACCTACACTGTTTCTTTTCTCTTATGTCTTATATTTATCACTTCATCATGCATCACATACATATAATCCTGTTTATCCTTTATGTAGTCCCTTGAATTATTGGATATCCTAAATTCTGAAATGAAGATATTTATCTGTACATGAGTCTGGAAGGGATATGTGCTTACTTGCCTGCATGTACACTGGGGATCATAATACTGTTATCAGATAAAATATAGGAGAAAGGCAGCATGTCAGAGTGTCTGTGCTAAAATAATCTGACAAGCAACAATCTGAAATAACAAGTGATTTATAGGAATCTTCAAACAGCATCAGCAGCAGCAACAGCACACCTGTCACTGTTTTGGACTCCATCCCATTCCTGTGAATTCTCATTAACATTTTCAGCTACAAAGCAAACATTACTTTTGAAAAAAGGGAAGCAAAATTTGTTCTCATGTCTCTAGGGAATTTTTTTTTATGTATTTGAAATTAAAGCAGCATGCAGATAAACATTTTCATCTCTAATACTCTCTAGTCTGAACACTGCTCTTCCTCTGAATTCATGTCATATTAACTTGGTGACATCGGCACATTAGTTCTTAATTGAATAGTCCTTGGGGCGACACGGTGGCTCGGTGGGTAGCACCGTTGCCTCACAGCAAGAAGGTCCCAGGTTCAATCCCTGGGTGGGGCGGTCTGGGTCCTTTCTGTGTGGAGTCTGCATGTCCTCCCCGTGTCCGCGTGGGTTT
>JAOTRJ010000055.1:10954965-10972176 GCA_028564905.1 Leptodoras praelongus
GTGTGTGTGTATGAGCCCTACGATGGATTAGCGCCCTGTCTAGGGTTGGTTCCTGCCCTTGTGCTCAGAGTTGCCGGTTGGGCATAAGCGGTACAGAAAATGACTGACTAATAATATTTTAACTCCTTATAAAGCAATCTAACACCAGGTCACAGCATCTAACACACTCATACACTATATCACCATAAGTATTTGCTCACCAGCCTTCACACGCATATGAATTTGAGTGACACCCCATTCTTAATCCATAGGGTTTAATATGGTGTTGATCCACCTTTTGTGCCTGTAACAGCTTCAACTCTTCTGAGAAGGCTTTCCACAAGGTTTAGGAGTGTGTTTATGGGAATTTTTAACCATTTTTCCAGAAGTGCATTTGTGAGGTCAGACACAGATGACAAGAAGGCACCAGACAGTCTCCACTCTAATTCACCCCAAAGGGGTTCTATCGGGTTGAGGTCAGGACTCTCGGAAGCCCAGTCAAGTTCTTCCACACCAAACTCACTCATCTATGTCTTTATGGACCTTGCTTTCTGCACTGGTGCACAGTCATGTTGGAACAGGAAGGGGCCATCCCCAAACTGTTCCCACAGCAGGGGGAGTATGAAATTGTCCAAAATCTCTTGGTATGCTGAAGCATTAAGAGTTCCTTTCACCGGACCTAAGGGGCCAAACACAATTCCTGAAAAACAACCCCACACCATAATCCACACTTGTCAGATTGGCAGACGGAGAAGCATGATTCATCACTCCAGAGAACACATCTCCACTGCTCTAGAGTCCAGTGGCAGCGTGCTTTACACGACTGCATCTGCTTTGCATTGCACTTGGTGATGTAAGGCTTGGATGCAGCTGCTTGGCTATGGAAACCCATTTCATGAAGCTCTCTATGCACTGTTCTTTAGCTAATCTGAAGGCCACATGAAGTTGGGATTGCTACATGGAAGCCTGTAGCAATCGATTCTGCAGAAAGTTGGTGACCTCTGTGCACTATGCACCTCAGCACCTGCTGACATCATTTTACGTGGCCTACCACTTCATGGCTGAGTTACTGTCATTCCACAGCGCCTCCGCTTTGTTATAATACCACTGACAGTTGATTGTGGAATATTTAATAGTGTGGAAATTTCAAGACTGGACTTGTTGCATAGGTGGCATCCTATCACAGTACCATGCTGGAATTCACTGAGCTCCTGAGAGCGACCCATTCTTTCTCAGATGTTTGTAGAAGCAGTCTGCATGCCTAGGTTCTTGATTTTATACACCTGTGGTCATGTAAGTGATTGGAACACCTGGATTCAATGATTTGGATGGGTGAGTGAATACATTTGGCAATATAGTGTATGTCTATAAAGTTTTAGAGTTGTAGAATTCATCCTTTGTAATTTCTAGCTAGAAACATTGTAAAATTATTTCATGTTCATGTAGTGTGTCATCTAAACGGATTATGGATTTCAGGGCATAGTCTACTGAAGCAGTGTGCACACTGGCATTAGTTTGTTTATTGGTTTTTAACATTACAGCATCAGTGGATAAACATGACAAGCACAATTTCACAAGTTCAGCTTTCAAATTTTATACCAAGTAACCTAAGTTGCATGTCTTTGGACTGTGAGAGGAAACTGGAGTATCCAGAGTAAACCCATGCATACATGGGGAGGACATGCAGACTCCACACAGAAAGGACAGAGACCTCTTCACCTGGGGATCGAATCCAGGACCTTCTTGCTTTGAGCCACCATGCTGCCCCTGGCATTAGTTTAAATTTCAAACTTCTAGAAAGTTCTAACTGCCAAAGCGCATGCTGCATTTATTGCAAAAATGAGTAAGTAGTTGACCTTATATCAAATTCATAGCATACATTTCATACATTCAATATTATATTCATTCATTCATTCATTCATTTAAATCATGAGCCATTATAAGAGGCATTTTTGTTTCATTATTTACTACAGTAACAGAACATACACCAAACAGCCAACATTAAAACCACCTCCTTGCATCTACACTCTTTGTCCATTTTATCAGCTCCACTGACCGTACAGGTGCACTTTGAGTGACTTGACTTTGTTAGCCCTTTTATGCTGTTCTTCAGTGGTCAGGACCCCCACAGGACCATGACAGAGCAGGTGTTGTTTGGGTGGTGGATGATTGTCAGCACTGCAGTGACCCTGATGTGGTTGTGGTGGTGTGTTATGCTGGTAGGAGTGAATCAGACGTTGCTGCTGAAGTTTCTAAACCCCTCTGAGAATAGTCCACCAACCAAAAATATCCATCCAACAGTGCCCTGTGAGCACTGATGAAGGATTATAGGATGACTAACACAAACTGTGCAACAACAGACAAGCAACTGTCTTTGACTTTACATCTACAGGATGGAGCAACTGAGTAGGTGTGTCTAATGGAGTGCACAGTGAGTGGACAAGGTGTTTAGAAACTTCAGCAGCACTGCAGAGTCTGACATTGATCCACCATCCAAATAATACCTGCTCTATGGTGGTCCTATGGGGTGGTCCTGACCATTGAAGAACAGCATAAAAGGTTTTAATGTTATGGCTGATTGGTGTAATTATTCTAATTACTTGCTACTATGTTTTCCAAATGGAAGTGATTTGATGCAAGGCTAGAAAAGAAGTGTTGTTCATAGTTCATTTGTTTTCTTAATAAACATATACTAAAAAAACTTAATGTACCTTTAATATGGTTTGCAGTGTAACAAATATAAAATGTTAATGAACTTCAGATAAAAAATAAAGGTTATGAACATTGATAGAAGTTCCTGTTAACTTTTCATTTATTTAAAAATGCCACAAGTCTGAGAGTTCACAGTCCCAGCTGTTTCTCTGTCTGCTCCCTCAGTTTGTTCTTCTGGATCTAAGAAAGGTGAAGAAAAGTCATTTATTCAGTGCTATTTAAGGATTCCATCTTTCCACACTAACCACAAAGCAGAAGTCATGTACAGACTGCTGCCCCTGACTATAGAAACCACTGCTGTGGATTTTCTGCAGACAGGGAAATTGCTAAAATTTCCCCGGTCGTGAGATCTATGTGATTAGGCCCAAATAAACACCACTCTTGCATTTTTTACATTTTTTCCAAAGTGCCTACAGAGCCAAATAAAAAAACCTGGTGACCACAAAGAATTTGTGAGGGTATTTATCCAGACTGCAGGACTATGCAAACAATGGATGGAATGAAATTCATGTTGCTGAACCTATTTATAGTTTATATAAAGTTTCATTGTGTTGTAAATGGTAAAATAAATTCATATGTGCTGGTGCAAAGGTGTATGCACTTACTTTCCCTGAGACGGTAAGAGGATAGCCCTTAACAAACGTAACATAGCGGGGGATCTTGAAATGGGCAATCTAGAAATAAATAAAAAGAACAAGTGAAATGGCTTCATGTGGTGTCTTATATGGGCTGGGATATAATTTAGTCAGGTTGTTCAAACCAGTTTAATCTTTCTGACCTGGCCTTTACAGTACATCTTTAATTCCTCTTCAGTACATTCTTGGCCATCCTTCAGTCTGACGCAGGCACAAACCTCCTCACCCATCCTCTCATCCTTCACCCCAATTACCTGCAAATAATGAGAGAGTGAATCTCTGAATTTGTTGTTTTTATGTTTTTGCTCTTTGTTCAGGGGTAGACAAATGAGCTCCGGTGTGCTTGCCCAGTCCCATGTTTTGGATGTATGAACTCCGAATTGTTAAGGCTAAAAAGTGGTGGCTAATGTTATATAGCAATGTATGTCCATGTTAGTTAAGTGAATTAATACAGAATAAGGAAAAAGGGCTCAGTGAATCAAACTCAACATAAAGTCACTAACGGTGCATTCAGACTTGTAGTTCGGTTCTCTTGGAGAAGCAGAAAATCAATATATTTTAACATTTTAGTCCTGTTTTGGTTAGCATTCAAATTTACAATCAAACCAAAATCAGAATTGACATATGGCACATGCATGACGTATATTTTGCAAGCCAGCCCTCAGAACAATGCAGCACATACTCATCGGTGTTGAGTATACCTGGTGGTATTTTTACCAACTATATACACAGCAGGAGGTGGTAAAATGGATAATGAATAATGGAGTCAATGCACCCTGTTCTCTCATGGTGCATTAGTGCCACATCTTGAAAAAGCACATCCTTTATTTGGTTCATTTAGATGCCTTTGGTTTATAATGCGTTTATACTTCAAATAAACCACACCTGAATCTGCTTAGAAACGGGCCAAGACCCACATTTCCAGGCAGTCTCGGTCTGCACCAGAGTTTGAAAGGACGCGTTCACACTTACACTAGCGAACTGCACTAACAGAGCAATCACACCAGGGTTCATTTTAATCAAACCAAAGCTAACAAGTCTGAACACACCCAAAGTCATCGATGAACATGTTTGACTCTAATCAGGCTAGCACATTTACATGCATGTTCCTGATTCTGAAAAGACTGTATGTCATCTGCATATGTGATGCTATAGCTGCCCGTAGCCGGGGGCTCAGAGAGCAAGATTGGCCGTGCTCTCAGGGTGGGAGGGGCAGCATACGCTCTCCCCCCATGTCAATCAGCGCGACACTGTCCAGTCACGGGCGTCTGTGATCTCATGTATACAGCTGACTAGTTTAGAGAAGGACTAGTTTATAGAAGGTGTTGGGATTTGAAAGCATGTGATATAGTTACAGCTCTGACATGCATTATATTAAAAATAGCCTTGATGCAAAATCTGTTTGTCCAAGGAGCCCAGGCTAGTGATTTGTCCACCCCATGTTGAAAAAAATGATTTTTCAGATTTTCTGATCAAATTGTGCATGGAACTTAATGATGAACAATTCCAGACTCCCTGGGTCTGCTTGGTCACCTGTGCTTCCTGGACTTTAGGGTGTGTATGCAGGAACTGTTCGATTTCAGCAGGATAGATATTTTCTCCTCCACGGATAATCATGTCTTTGATACGTCCCTCTATCCTGCAGTAGCCAAACTTGTCCAAACTGGCAATATCACTGTGCAACATAGTATCAGTTGAGTATCATTATTAATGTTTTGTTAAGTCCTTCAATGCTGAAAATGAACAGTGTAGCTCAATGCCCACACATACCCAGTTTTGTACCAGCGGTCTTTAGTGATGCACTCTCTGGTTTTGGCTTCATCTTGCCAATATTCCAGCATGACACAGTAACCTCTGATCATAAGCTCACCTGAAGATCCAAGAGGAACAATGACTCCTGTTGCAGGATCAACCACTTTTGCCTGAAAGAAAAGAGAAATCTTAAGTCATTACTCACTAGTCATTATTCATAATCATTTAAATATTTAAACCTGGAAGTAATTTTGTAAAAAAGAAAACAGGGATTGTTTGCATACCTCGAGGTGCTGGCCGATACATCCAACAGTTTCTGTCTTTCTCTCTATGCTGTCAACTGGGTAGCCACAGAAGGTCACTGGACTGTTCTCTGTGGTACCATACCCAATCTGTTTCAAAATAACAATAACCTCTGTGTTTAAGTATTGTGTTGAAGGCATGCAGGACCATACAGTATCAATCACTGCGTCAATAAAGCGAGTTTTTTGTTCAAGTGCCTTTTAAACCCTTATAGCTTTTAAATTCCCTTATTCAACTTTCAGATGCCTGGATCCCAATGTTTACATATTTTCATACAGTAGGGTTTGCGTGCCTACCCTCAGTCTGTTATATTGGCCAAACTGGCTGGATGAGAGGCAGCCAGCTGTGTCAGCATATGAAGGAAACCTGGCCTTGAAGGCAGGTGAGGTATGTAGTGCTCATTCGCGAATTGGCTCTTCTGCAACACTGCACTTCTCAAGTAGTTTAGCTAGCCGTCAAAACGTTGTACTTCTCAGAACCATTAAAATCAATAGCCTCATAATAATCAGAAATATTTTGTTTTATGTTGCCAGGTGTATTGTATACAGTATGGCCTGGGAAAATCTTTCACCTTGTGAAGTTCTGATACTTGCTTCTACAGTGAGAGAAATAAGTATCCACACCCCTTTCTTTTTGTTATATAATATACTTCCAGTATATAATATATATCCACTTTAAATATATATATATATATATATATATATATAATGTCTTTTGACTTTTGTACTTATAAAAACAAAAAAATAAATGTATTCATAACAAACAAATATTAAAAAACATAACTGATAAGAAAAATTAATTTGGAAAATCCATTGTAAAATATATATGTAAAAGCTACATAAAAATAAACCAACTTCTTGATATAAATGCTGCAGATTTCACATATTGTACCCAAATGGAAAAAGCAACAGAACCATTGCAAAGTGCAAAAACCTTAAACATCCCTGTCAGTACAACTAGTTTCGGTAATATTCAAGTGCACCACAATGTACTCTCAGACTAATAATAAGAAAGGTAACAGCCAGTAGTCACTCAACAAAAGAGTTGTAATATGACCTGAAAGCAGAAGGAACAGCACCAAAAACAGTAAGAACTGCACCACAGTCATCTCTTTTCCTACCCTACACAAACCTCTTTCAGTACAATATACTCTGGTCAGACAAAACAAAAACAATAATTCAGCAGATGTTCATTGACCACCACATTTATTAAACTGGCTCCTTATACAATGTGATCTTTGCAGCATGGTAATCTAGGCAAGCTAAAGAAGCCATTTCAGGGAAATATATTGATGCTTTCTTTCTGATCTTTTTTTGGCCAGAATTCAGCCACAGTGACATCTGAAGAGTTTTTGCCCCAAACAGATGAAACATTTGTCTGGGTAAGTGCACATGTAACATACAAACATACTACATACGATATATAAACAAACATACTACATACTATAATATACACTAAACTACTAAAAGGTATACAAATACAAACAAAAATGAGAAATTACCCAAACTAATTTAAAGTATAACTAACATAATGACATAGACATAATGAGGAGATATGGTAAAATAGAAATTTCAAGGATGTATACATGTATGATGTATGGTACAGATAATGCATCTTGGTCACAGTTTGGTACACAATCAAATGTGTAGGCCAGTGAGTATAAGTGGTGGTGACTAAGATTTGACCTGGTTTGAGCATGTACTTGCCCTGCTAGGAAATATGCTTTCCCAATAAAATGTTACATTTGTTGAGCAAACACTAGATTCCACCTATCCTGTGAGTAGCTGCGGCTGCGGGGTCCACCGGCAAAAAAAATCCCCCTTTAGGTTTCATGTGTGTGAATCAACTAACTTTATTGTGGTTTTTTTTTATTTATTTTGTAATTCAAAGTTTTCCAGGTAGAGGAAGTTACAGTACCTTGCAAAAGTATTCATACCCCTAGAACTTTTCCACATTTTTTCACATTACACCCACAAACTTAAATGTATTTTATTGCGATTTTATGTGATAGACCAACACAAAATAGCAAGTAATTGTGAAGTGAAAAGAAAATGAAACATAGTCTTCAGAACTTTTTACAAATAAAAATCTGGAATGTGTGGTGTGCGTTTGTATTCATCCCCACTGAGTCCATACTTTGTAGGAACACCTTTCACTGCAATTACATTTGCAAGTCTTTTGGGGTATATCTATACTAGCTTTGTACATCTAAATGTTGAGATTTTGGCCCATTCTTCTTTGCAAAAAAGCTCAAGCTCAGTCAGATTGGATGGAGAGTGTCTGTGAACAGACATTTTCAAGTTTTGCCACAGATTCTCAATGGGATTTAGGTCTGGACTTTGACTGGGCCATTCTAACGCATGAATATGCTTTGATCTAAACCATTCCATTGTAGCTCTAGCTGTATGTTTAGGGTCTTTGCCCTGCTGGAAGGTGAACTTCTGCCCCAGTCTCAAGTCTTTTTCAGTCTCTAACAAGTTTTCCTCCAGGATTGCCCTGTATTTATCTCCATCCATCTGCCCATCAACTCTGACCAGCTTCCCTGTCCCTGCTGAAGAAAAGCATCCTCACAGTATCATCCTGCCACCACCATGTTTCACAGCGGGAATGGTGTGTTCAGAGTGATGTGTGATGTTAGTTTTCTGCCACATAAAGCATTTTGCATTTAGGCCAAAAAATTCAACTTTGGTCTCATCTGACTTCAGCACCTTCTTCCACATGTTTGCTGTGTCCCCTGCATGGCTTGTGGCAAACTGCAAATGGGAATGGCTTTCTTCTTGCCACTCTTCCATAAAGGCCAGATTTGTGGCGTACACAACTAATAGCCATGGAGCTCTGCAGCTCTTCCATTGTGACCAAGGGCCTCTTGGCTCCTTATACAATTAGTGCTCTCCTTGTCTGGGCTGTCAGTTTAGGTGGATTGTCATGTCTTGATAGGTTTGCAGTTGTGCCATACTCCTTCCATTTTCAGATGATGGACTGAACAGTGCTCCATGAGATGTTCAAAGCTTGGGATATTTTTTGAAAACATAACTGACCTGTCTGGTTCCTTGGTTTTTATGAAGCTGTTTGTTCACTAATGTTCTCTAACAAATCTCTGAGGCCTTCACAGATCAGCTGTAGTTATACTGAGATTAGATTACACACAGGAGGACTCTATTTACTAATTAGGTGACTTCTGAAGGCAATTAGCCACACTGGATTTATTTTGGGATATCAGAGTACAGGGGGCTGAATACAAATGCATGCCACACTTTCCAGATTTTTATTTATTCAAAAGTTTGAAAACCATGTATCATTTTATTTTCACGTCACAATTAGTTTGGTCTATCAAATAAAATTACAATAAAATGCATTTAAGTTTATAGGTGTAATGCAAAAAAAATCAAATGGGTATGAATACTTTTGCAAGACACTGTATAGCTCTTTAGAGTATCACATTAGACCTGAAGAAACTTGCATTGATGGTATGAGAAAATAGAAATACAAGCTCCAGTATAAGGATTTTAAAATGACAGAAAATATTCATGTATGCAGGAATAAGAAGACTGATTTGAAATTAAACTACTGTAGTAATTATTCGGTCCATGAAATACTTGGCCTTTTTGAAATAGTTGGAGAGATTTGGGCAAAGAATACCCCACCTTTGACAGCCAGAAGGCAAACACATTTGTTGTAAGCTGATTCAAGTCACACATCTGGCTATGCTTAAACTATCCACACAGGATCGGCTGCTTTTTCTCCTACTGCCGACTGCAAAAGAATGGAAGAATGGCAAGACTTACCGTCTTTCTCCTTTAACCACCCCAACACCTGGCACACAGTTTGAGACGCACCACATTTTGTGAGGCTGACTGTAGACTGTAGCCTTTTTAAAATATTAAAGCAGAAACTTTTCTGTCTGATGCATATTTCTATTATAAATTCCATTAAACTCTTTCTATTACTCCAATCATCAAGTCAAGTCAAGTAAGCTTTATTGTCATGCTGATGGATCTGTGTGGAATCAGTTGTTTAACATTTTTGCTTAATACAAAATTATTAACATTATTATAAAGTTATTACATTTTCAAAGACATCCTACCTCCTCCAGGAGGCAACACAGCCTAAAGGTTTCTGGTCAGTCCCTCACCCAGGCAAAAAAAGAAACACTTTTTCTAACAAATTTTTAAATGCTGGTGCATCAGACGATACCCATTCCTCTCTGAAGTCAATCTTCTGCTCTGCCCGCCTTTATTTTGTCACACACCCCCTCTCCTTCTCTTTTTAGCTCACTTCTAGCTCTCTCCTTCAGCACTCTCACCTTCTCTCACTCACTCTTTTCCAGGATCCCTGCTGCTGTCAGAATACCTGCTTGCTTCCAGACACTTCAAGACAGTAGGAGGCAAGAGAGAGAAGCACTAAACTGAAAGACAGCTGGGTCATCATGCAGGTTATAAGAATCCAGTTAGTTGTGTGTATACAATTTTTTGCTATCTTTATAGTAGGTACAGAAAGCCAGTGTCCTAGTCCATGTCACTGTCACGGTGACCTACAGCATGTTATCTGCGACAGCGTTGGCCTGACGAAGATCCCTCGCATCACTGAGGCCACCCGCCTCGTCAACCTGCAGCGCAACAACCTGGGTATGCTCCAAACCGGGGGCTTCAGCGAAATGAAGGGTCTTGTCTCCTTGCACCTACAGCATTGCCAGATCCGTGAGATTGCCACTCAGGCCTTCAAGGGCCTCAAAAAGCTAATTTACCTTTACCTTTCTAACAACGAAATCAGCACCATCAAACCTGGAGCCTTTGAGGACCTAACTGAACTCACCTATCTTTACATGGATGGGAACAAAATCTCAGGCCTTTCAAAAGGCATCTTCTCCCCCATGATCAACTTATTTATTCTACAGCTTGATAACAACAAGATCCGAGACCTGCAATCAGGTACCTTTGCAGGTGCTAAAGACCTTCGCTTGCTGCATATCAGTAACAATGAGTTAAGATCAATTCAGCATGGCTCTCTTGATGATGTGGAGAACCTGGCCACTCTCACTCTGGATCAAAACAAGCTGTCTACATATCCAATCGAGGCCATGAGCAAGCTACGTGTTATTGAGGAGCTTAATATGTCCAAGAACCCACTCACCTTCATTCCTGACTATGCATTCAGGAGCTTTGGACGCTATATGGAGATACTGCATCTTAATGATATGAGCCTGGAGAAGGTAAGTTGTTCTTTAATGCAAGAAGTTTGACAAAATGTGCTGGAATTGAGGCTGTATGCAATTTACTATTTTTTTAAAAGCATATTTTATGCATAGCACTGAAAACACATAAATCCTGTCAGCAGGTTTATTTGTGTAGAGACATAAAGTATAGGATTTGTTTGGATGTATCACTGAAGAGACTCTCTATAAAATTCAGGATGTTTACAAATCTCAGACCACAAGGAAACCAAAAGTGTACAAACCAAATTTTTGAGTTAATGAGGCTAATAATAACAACCTGCCTCATAAATCAACCAATAAACTGTCTCTTAGAATGTTTCTAAAAAGACTATTTGTTGGTAAACAGGGAAAATAAGATATTTTTCATGCAGTTCGAGATCTATGGACTTGCAAGAAATATTTTTATCCTTCAGTTACAGATCAGCTGTCTTTCATATTTTAATAAGATCCACTTGATATTACTTCCATCCTCCCCTTTTCCTGATTTAGAGCTCACATGGGCTCTAAGTGAAGCTGCGCATGTACCCAGATCAGCAGGAATCCCCTCCTGATCAGTAAGGAATTTCAGATATGCATGGAAAGTGAATATAGCTTGTACATTGATCACAATTTTCATGCCTGCACTAGACTTTCTTCCAGACAGAAACACTATATCTCCAGAACAGAGATGCATAGACCATGCATTCAGGCTCAGCTTTAATACCTTTAAATTTCAGCTAAATCTCATGAACCATTTATTTATCACATGCAAACTAGTGCCAGTTAAATGTGTTGTTTAAATTTCACTGATCTAGATCCATCATTCTGTGGGACAAGAAGGTGCAACAGGAGTTTTCTTGTTCCTCATTTAAGATCCATACATACATTAATGTCACGACATGGGAAAGTCATGAATGAAATTAGCAGGGCTAGCAAGGATATTTTTAGCATCTGTTTGCCTGATGGTTCCCATCCAAGCATGCCTCCATCTAATAATTACATGTGTTATTTTCAAATGTGTGAATTTCCCTCACATGAGGCACCATGTAAACAGGTCAGTAAGGGTTAGAAGGCAGGTAAATAGTAACAGGCTGTTCTTAGACTCATGAAGAGTGGTATTTTTAGGGTTTAGTTGCCTCACCTGAATGCACAACTGGTCCCTTTGGAAGCACTTTTGGCAAAAAAGCTTGTTGGTAAGGAAACTGAGTTGGCAAAACAGTCCCTCTATGCTGGAAGCCATCTTCCATAGCCCTCAAATTTCCAACTTTTCTAGCTCTCCAGTCTCTTCTGACTTGAATGGAAATTTCCAAAAAAAAGTCTTCAGTCTCTTAAAGACCAATACACTCCTATTCACACACCCTGTTTGCAATGACCCTGTCCCTGAGTTTTCATTTAACATGAATGCCATACAAAACTGTTCTTCTAGCACCTCAGTGAAGTTTTTAACAGCCTTGCAGTTGCCTATGAAGTTTAATGGAAGGTTAGGGTGGTAGTGCAGAAAGGTTTACATAAGCACTGGAACAGAAGAAGGCCTGTGAGGGCTCTTTCATGTGAAACAAGCTTTCTAGCTGAAAAAAAAAAATCAAAGCCAGACCTGACTGCAAGTAGAACACAAATTCATAAAATATGCATTTCCACAACATATGCAAGAAGTGAGGTCTGTCTGTGAGTGATTCCACGTCAACACAACTGTCAATTCATTCAGGAATAAAACTGAAGGGATATCAGGGATATATGAGTAGTAAATCAAAAGCAATGTCACACATTTTCAGACTAATTAAGCATTGTCCAATCTTTCTATCCAATCAGTTTTCCAATGCAGCTTTCGAGGGTGTGACAGCTCTAAAGTCTTTGCATCTTGAGAACAACAAGCTGAAGATCCTACCAAGCAACCTGGTTTTCACCAACATGCAGAATCTTACTCTGTTCAACAATCCCTGGAGCTGTACCTGCAATTTAGTCAACCTTAGAAAGTAAGAGCTAACAGCAAGCCAACCTATGAATCAAAAACCAGAGGCAAAAATAAACTTGAAATGAGTCCAATTATGTGCCAATGCTAACAGCTCAGTTTTAAACCACTTGTTTTCAACATATTTGTATCTAGATGGATGGACTCCAGTCGTCTTCGTCCTGATGCAATTTGTGCGTCGCCTCCAAATCAGAAAGGGAAGCAAATCCGAGATAGCACTGCCTTTAGCAAGTGCAAAATGAGGAAAGACAAAAAGGGAGCACGTCACTGAAAAGGTAACAGATTGCTTTTGGAGTTTCCGGTCATTAAGGTACACTTTATAATGTTTCTTCAACTATTCTAAATAAATTTCATTAGATACTTACTACTTAGGCAGTTACTTAGGCTCTCCCGTGGTCACTGTAAGAGACCTCTTTATAGGGTGCATTTCTAAGAGGCATGCCCAATAAACGCCCTCCAAAAGCACTATTGAAAATGTGACAATACTATCATAAATATTTCATTAAATAAATGATGTTCCTCAAATTCATAAACACCACAGAAACTAAGTTACCTCTAACTGTTGACCTTTTAATTATGTTTACTGGATTATAGATTTTTGTGACTTTGAAACCTTACTGTTTAATAATAATCTTTGCAAAGACACAATACATTTATAGTAAATCATTCAGAAATCATCACAGAAACAGAGTTATCTGTAACTGCTGATCTGTCTGGTTTACTGGGAGCATTTATAGTTTGTAAATGATTTATATTGTACATGATTATATAGTTGATTCTTGTTTAATCCATACCCCTGTGAAAATTTCTATTGAAAGTTTTATCAAAAGTTTTATTTTGAAAATAGCTATACAGAAATACTGTATCTGAAGTCAGTGTCTTGGGGTGTTAGGAAAAACAACAACAAAAATGATTAAGTCAATATTTAATGTCTAAGGTTTAATGCTCCATTTAGTCATGCAGTAGGTTGTATCGGACTGGGATACTCCAGTAAACTGCAGCCAGTTAGAGCCAGTTTATTATACTGATGATCAGAGATTTTTGTATCTTCCAAATTTAATCATAGTTTGTCTATGATTTGTATTAGATCTCACAAGTGAGAGATCAGTGCACCTTTGTTAATAATTTGGCAATTTGGTAAACCGTTTTTCTGTGCTTTTCCAGTTTGTCTTTCATGCCATGCCTAGAACAGGTTATGCCAGACATTTAGTACTCAGCTTGCTTGTTTGATTTGGCTCTCTTCTTTGTGTCTTTCCACAGGAGACTTAGAGGAGTTGTCTGTCCAGGGGACCGGCACCATGTGCAGACAACAGACGCTACTTTCTACTTCAGGGCTGTTCATTTTCTTTCAAGTTCTTTGAAATGGCATGTGCATGAACCTTCCATTTTTATGTAATAAAATGAGAAGCAAAATGTTGCAGGGAAAGTGACTAATTCTACACTAATTAAAGATTCAGAGCTACATACATTCTGTGCCCACATGCAAATACAGTTTGCTCTGGTTCAAACCATCTACTCAGTGTCAACAGAACATGTAATCTTTAAACTCCTTAAATGTGGTATTAGGAGAATTTTTTTAAAGCACCCATGCATGGCACTGGATGAATGACCCAAAACACCACACAAAGATGTGCAGTACAAAGTTCAAAGTACACTACGGAAAGTAACCAAGTCATGGATAACATAAACCTTAGCACCTGAGGCTTTCTCCATAGTTTCTTAAATCGTACACATGCTGCTGCTTTATGGTGCATTTCCATTCCAATGAAAAAGTGCATGCTTACGCTACCAACAGCAAACTGCAATGTAGAAGAATGGCACACTATTATATACAATTTCAGATTATTCCATTTTAAACATTTAAACTTTGTATAATAACTGATTATCACCTTTTCAATAAACCTATATCTAAAAATGGATCATGCGATGTATAATTTTTTTTTTTGTCAACAGGAAAGAAAAACTATGAATTACTTTTTGGTCTGATTACCCTAATCCTATCCTATCCTAATTATCCTACCCTAGACATTTTGGTTATTTTTAATAATGTCCCAGATGATTATGTGTTTGTGCACAGCAGCAGAAATACCACAATCATGCTATGTACAAGAAAAGTGTTTAAGAATGGATAAAAGGACATGGAGTGTGATGTGTGATAATTACAGCAGAATAATTTTGTGCGTAGGTTATCTACAGAATATCTGAATTTGCTAAGACACTACCTATGGCAAGACACCAGCTAAATATAGCACCATAAAATGCATCTGTCTGCAGTATAAAAATAGATTTTCTAGAATGAGTGTTATTCCAACATATGCATTTGGACAATGATATCATTTTTGTAATTTTGCTTTTGTACACTACTGCAAGAGATTTGAAATGAATCAAGATGTGACTGAAGTCCAGACTTTCAGATTTAATTCAAGGGGTTTAAATTAAAAGTTTAGGAATTACATCAAATGATTACATAGGCCAAAAGTAATTGGACAAACTAATGTATAAATATAAGGATCATTTTTAATACTTAGATACAAATTTTTTGCAGTCAATGACTGTTGAGTTTTCTCTCAAGATGCTTTGCCAGGCTTTTACTGTAGCTGCCATCAGTTGCTGCTGGTTTGTGGGTCTTTGTGCCCTCAGTTTTGTCTTTAAAAAGTGAAGTCTCTCTGCCATTCCATTTCTTTGCCTTTAGAAGCTCTTGGGTTGCTTTAGCAGTAGGTTTTAGGCCATTATCCTTCAACTTTGTAAACTGTGGCCTATACATTTTGCAGCATGAGACTGAATCTGTGCAGAAAGTTCAGTACTTCTATCTATCTGTCAGCACTCACATCATCAATAAACATGAGTGTCCCAGTTCCACTGGCAGCCATTCATGCCCATGCCATTACACTTCCTCCATGTTTGACAGATGATGTGGTATACCTTGGGTCATGAGTGCTTCCTTTGCTTCTCCATACTCTTCTCTTCCCATCATTCTGGTACAGGTAAATGTTTCATGTTTCAACAATCTTGTTCCAGACCTGGTTTTTAGATGTTTTGTAGTCTAGTTTCAGTGTTTTGCATCTTGAGGTAAACCCTGTTTTTACATTCATGAAGGTGTCTCTTGATTGTAAACTTAACAATGATATATCTACCTCCTTAAGTGTTCTTCACTTGTCCAGATATAGTGTAGGGGTTATTCTTAAGCAAGAAAAAGAATTCTGATCCACTTTAGTTGTCTTCAGTGGTCTTTCAGGCCTTTTGGTGTTGCTCAGCTCGATAGTGTATTCCTTTTATTTAAGAATGTACCCAGGTGTTGACATGGCCATTCCAAACATTGCTGCTGTCTTTCTGATAGGTCTGTTTGGACCACATATTGAGAGTACCCATAAACAGCTACCAAATGTAATTTCAACACTTAAAATCAACTTCAGGCCTTTTACTTTTTACTTTACTTTTATTTGTCATAAAACAGCAAGGAAACAGCCCACATCTGGCCATGCTTATGCTCATTACTCAACTGTCCGATTACTTTTGAGGCTGTGAAAATAGACGTACTATGCAAAAATTGGCTGCAATTGTAATGCAATTTTTTTTGTTAAACCCCTTGAAGTAAAGCTGAAAATCTACACTTTAGTGATATCCTGACTGCTTAATTTCAAATCCATTGTGGTGGTGGAAGAGAGGCACAATAACAAAAATTGTCACTATGGGCCTGACTGTGCAGTTAATTGCACCAATTTTAAAAACAAACAGCTCATGTAACATTATGTTTTATTCAGTTTTACTTTATATCCTTTTAATGACCCAGTCACCTGTCTCCCTCTAGTGAATTATTACAGAGTAATTATTATAGAATTATTATAGAGTACATTTCTTAAGTAGACATTAAACTGGCATCTTGAGCCAGTACACTGCAGAGTACAGGAAATATGCTAAAACTGTACAGTTAAACTAGACCTACAGAGGTCATATAATTTCTATCAATCTAATTATGTATATAAATAAATATAACAGTGGCTATGACAAAACCCAACCCAGGAACCACATTTTTGCTGTGAAGACACTACTTAATAGTAAGGGTAACTCCATTATACACTAAAGTGCTTAAAACAAGATGTACATATCTACATAACCAGTGTACAGTATAGTTTGTGTTATTATACCTACAGCAGAGACAATAAGTATTTATATTTAGATTATACCAGTTTAAATTAGAGAATCTTTCTATAATATAATTCCATCAACAATACATAGTTTATATTCATCCTCATATCATATTTGTATCTGAGGCCAGTACTCACCGTCATTTCCTTAATGCCCATGATTTTCATTACTTTCTTCAAAACTTCAGGAGGACAGGGTGAGCCAGCAACAATTCCTGTCATGCAGTTTAAGTATCTCAATGTATATATACAGTGCTGTGAAAAAGTATTTTCCCCCTTCTAAATTTCTTAAATCATTACATTCACTGAAGATTAGATTAGATTTAGATTAGATTTGCTCAATTGCTCAGTACAAGGCAACAAAATGCAGTTAGCATCTGCTAGAAGTCCAAATTACAAGTTGTAGTGCAAAATGAAGTTGGTGTACTTGCAAATAATATAAGGTATGATATATATATATATACACTCCTGATCGAAATCTTAAGACCAGCTAAAAAAATGGAAGAATTTGCATTTTGCACCACT
>JAOTRJ010000055.1:11041311-11055504 GCA_028564905.1 Leptodoras praelongus
TGGACTGTGGGAGGAAACCAGAGTACCCGGAGGAAACCCACACAAACACGGGGAGAACATGCAAACTCCACACAGAAATTTCCCAGGCTGCCCCACCCGGGGATCAAACCCGGGTCCTTCTTGCTGTGAGGCGACAGCGCTATCCACTGCGCCACCGTGCCGCCCAATGATGTTTTTTTTTTTAAACTAAACTGCCTGTATATAAATAAACATCTCCTGACAGAAAACTTCACCGTATCTTGGATTGTGTGTTTTTCCTTGCAGAACAACAACAACAACAACAATTTTCATCCATTTATTATTAGCCTTGGGTTATTGTAAGGCTTAGTGTTCAGCATGTATGTATGTTCAAGCATGTTCATATAAACCTGTGAATCGCAGTACAATCAGCACTACTGTCAGGGCTGCAATGTTGTAGAAAATGAATCAATATCTTCTGACCAATCAGATTTGAAAATTCAACAGCTATGTGGTGCAGAACACAATAACAGGTCAAGCTTGTGCTGTACCTCATCTGCCCCAATATGCAGAGAAGTGCTCCTCGGATGAAGCCCCATGACTTGATGCAACATC
Organism: Leptodoras praelongus; assembly: GCA_028564905.1. Lineage (NCBI taxonomy): Eukaryota > Metazoa > Chordata > Actinopteri > Siluriformes > Doradidae > Leptodoras > Leptodoras praelongus. The sequence goes on from JAOTRJ010000055.1 coordinate 11,041,885, forward strand.
TCCAGTATAAGAGTGAGTCCTTGCTTGCTATGTGGGTTCAAGGTCCCCAGGCAGTGGTTTACTTCTCGCAACTTGCTAAAGGTGCTATGCTTCAAGACAAACTGGCAGGACGAATAATAAAAGGAAGTTGTGTATGATGAAAATCAAATCATTTCACAAAATGTCTGTGGAGTTGTAATCACATGCATAACTGGCAAAACTCAAATGACAGTAATCCTCTTTATGAGACATCATTTTTTTCCCCAGTACCAAATATTATTCACCTCTCTCACTCACTTCAAGGTGTCCAAATGTCTGCACCAGAGGAATGATCTCCAACCCTCTGGAATAAGCAGCATTCTGAATGGCAAGAATTTCTTCACGGCTGTATGTGGATCAGTCACAACGAATTCAGACATCAAACGTCAAACAAATAAAAAGGTCATGATGGCGGTTTGTGCAGAACATATAACAAGTTGCCTTTTCACCTGTAGGGTGGATGAGATTTTGACTGAAGGACCTTCAGTTCTCCTTCATAGGGAAACATGTCCTCATACTCCATAAGGATGCCATTTGCACCAAGATCAGCAAAAAGCTGGATCAGCTGTGGAAGACATGGTCAAGATCAAATCTACAGGGCTGTACTGAGACTAAACAATGTGCATAAAGAACATAAGATATCCATTTCCTCTACCTCATATACGTAGTTAATTTTGGGAGGTGCCCCTTTTAAATCCAAGTGAACCAGTTTTTTGCTCCTTGGCAACGCACAAACGTCCATGGCAGGTCCTGTTTTGTGATCTGTAACAAAACGATGCGAGGTATTCATGGGTCCTGAAATGTATTAGTATATTTGAACATTTGTTCATTTCAAATTGCCTTGTGTGGATTCATTGCATTGTGCATATATGTAAATACACACTGTATGTATGCAACTACATGTCTAAATTTGTGGGTATTATTTTGTTATACATACTGTATGTGCACATATCATTAGTTTTTTTTTAAACTACATTTTCTCCAGATGATCAATAAGGATCAATCCTGTTGTAACCAAGCACGTTACACTGTGGCAACCAAGCACGTCACAGTGTAGCTAGATGTTGGACTACTGACCAGAAGGTCGTGGATTCAAGTCCCTGCCACTGACAAGACCCCTGAGCAAGGCCCCTATCCCTCAACTGCTCAGTTGCATAAATGAGATAAATGTAAGTCGGTTTCGTAATAGCATCTGCCAAATGCCATAAATGTAAATATAATGTCACACAATAAACCAGCATATCATGCAAAAAGCCAAGCTTTTAGGTGCCATGCTGATGCAGCAGGCAGCACTGCAATCTCACAGGGTCTATGTGGAGGTTCAGTGCATGTTTTTTCTCAACCCATAATAAGATGAGTGCACTGGCTAATCAGAACTGCCCTAGGTTTGAATGAGGGGTGTGAATATGTGTGAATGGTGGGCATGGATGACACCATTCAGGGTGTGGGTCCCTCACCAGCCACTCTGTGTTCCCATGATAAGCTCCGGTTCCACAGCTACCCTGACCAGCATAAAGCACTGAAGATCCATCTACCCATCCCTGTTTGTATCTCTCCATTCAGAGTTAACCATTACATCGTAAAGGGTCTGCTTGTTTAGCTTCAACACAACCTGATCTTTGAGAATGGCTGGCCCTAGACAGCACATGAAAGACCGTGGACAATATCAAGCTTAGTTCATAAATATGACTATTAGGCTCATACCGTTGTCCGTGCTGCTGAGCTGATCTGATCTGATCTCGCAACTCCGGCACACGGGCGTGCACGGTGTATGTGCGTGCACCCAGGAGGTCCGTCACAGATGACGTAAAACCGAAACGTTCACGGAACCGGAAGTGGACGTGGCACAAAGTTGCTGTGCTTCCGGCGCGAATGTCACCGCGGTGCTAATGCGACGGCTGGGGAAATCGAGGTAGAAAAGGATTAACCAGAGTTGCTGGCGATAGTGATTCCGGAAAGTGGCGTTTGTCCTTTTCTTTACGCAAAAAAACCCCGCGTAGATCTCGGTGCTCGAATAAAAGGAGCAGTTTTCCTGCTGGCTCGTTTATTTACATATCCGTCTGGATCGGAGGTAAGTGGGACATGTCTAATGCCTAGTCCAGGCTAACAGGCTTGCTAACGTTAGCGTTTCTGCTAACCGGTTCTGGGGTAGTATTGCTGATATCGACTAGTTTTGTCCTTAGCTTCAGTGTTGTTGTGGCGTCGACATTAGCTGGTAAGATAGCCCATGTTCATTTATCCGTTGTGTTCCGGGAGGTACTCGGATTGTCCTGCCTGAAAGGTATGCTAACAAGTTACGGCCTGGTGTTCCTGCTTGGCTTTAACCGGCTACAGGAACTTGGCGGCGTTTTAGGAATAAGTTGAATCTTTATCTACAGTTCTGGCTGGTTTATAAAGCTGTCCTGTTAGCTTGCTCCTGCCAAACTTGTTAGCTGTTTTGCTAGCTGTCTTAGTACCAAGCCTGCCTACGCAACTGGCTCTCAGTGGCCTAGTCCATTATATAGGTGAACGAACAAAGTTCGCTAGTTAGATATTCAGTATGATATTAATATGTGTGTGTGTGTGTATATATATGCAGCTTTCAAAGATTCAAGAGATTCAAGATTCAGAGTTTATTGTCATTTGTACAGTAGGAAACAGGTTTCCATGCACAATGAAATTCTTACTTTGCTCCTTGCCGAGAATGCCTGATAAATATTTAGAATAATAAACTAAATAAATATAAATGTATTTAACTAAATTGAACTAAAACAAGAATTAATACAATGAAGGTATGGATATTGTATACAGTTAGTTAGTATGATACTAGAAGACATACTAGTCTTCTCACGATGTTTAAGAAAACAAACTGTGCTTGCTTATGTAAAGATTACATTTTTTTTTTTCCTATTTTATATGAAGCGCTATGGAAATGAAACATAAAAAAGCCAATTCCACAGTTTGTCCCTCTGAGAAGAACATTACTCGGTGTGTGTGATATTCTGGCACTACCCCTGATAGTGGACATGCAGCATCTCATCTCCTCTCATCCTCTCAGCCTGACACACATCATGGCAAATCCTGTCCTATATCTAATCAACATTATTACTTCTGATTCTGATTCCACCACGAATAACACAAGAACATTTATTTCTTAGGGGTAGTGTAATAAATGCATCTACTACTTAAAAAAAAACTCATTCCCCATCAGCCACGCTTTATGAAGCCTGGCGGTTATTCCATGTTGCTGCTTAGCTGTAGTAACCGGGGTACGATGTGAGTCAGTGAAGCGTTACGCACGCCTTCTCGCTGTACAATGTTACAGTGTCGATTACATTGAATTATTCAGAAGTCCATGTTGTGTTGGTGCTGCTATACTATCTATCTATCTCCATCATGGAGTGTTGGATCATCAGTGACTCATGACGCTTAATGGTTTTACCGATCTTTTCTGACGTCAGAGGTTTTGGTTTTATGACGGTCGTAGAGTCCTTCTCTGTACCAGACCTGTAGGTGTGTGGTAAGGCAGACAGGTTTTAAAACAATCCAAATACATATAGATACACCGATGTTGAAAGAAGCTTAAGAGTGTAATGCCGTTCTATTAGCTGTGCACACGACCTGCAGGCTTTTGTCTTGGATTTTACTATGACTATACTGTACAATACTATTACTGTTAACACCATGTTGAATAGTTTGTGTGTTTAGTGGGTTCAGTCTGTATACACTTAAATCTGTCTTACTCTTTAATATCTGTGAAGATCTTCATCTTAAACCTGAGATTTGTCCGGTTTAGTAACCCTGGACTTTGAGTAATTAGTGTCCGTGAAGTCGAACCTTCCTCTCAGTGTTCTCTTTCCGTTTTCAGATTTAGGGATGAACTGAAAATGAATGTCAACCAGCAACCTCACATGGCTTCTTCTTACGGACAGCCGCAGTCTGGCTACCAGGGCTACCAACAGTCTGGGTATGGAGGTCAGCAGATGCCAGGGGGTTATGCGGCTCCGTTTGCTCCGTACAACGGCCCCGCCTCTAATTACCAAACAGGCCCACCGCAAGGTAACAGTGTAAACATAGGGACTGATTGCACACGGATGAATCTCTTCATACACCATATTCATAAAGAGTGCCTAAAAGTCTGTACGATTTTAAGATTTTTAATTATTAGTTGATACTACTAGTACTACTAATAATACCGTACTAGTGCCTCAGGAATCATTGTGCCCTCCTGACTCTTGTCTTTTCACCAGTGTTTTTTTTTTTTTTTTGTCTGTCCCTGTTTTCATGGCTTTCTCTTTTGTATTTCAGGATATACTCCTTATGCAAGCTTTCCCTCTAAGGATCTTGCAGCAAACTTTGTCTCTGACCTGTCCTCTTCCTCCCCTCTTGACTTGGGTAACTTTTTCCATTCTGCTTGGCAGGCTGTCCTGCTCCCTGTTCCCCCAGTTCCTTCCGAGCGTATAGTGCAGGACGGCTGGATCGGGTCCTACCTGTGGGCTCACAGACACAGCAGGGCTGTTTTATAGCCTGCAGTGTCTGAAGCTGAGCTCATCGAAAGTGGATACTGTCATCCAGTTTGTCCCTCATATTCTACAATAAATCACCTTCTTTTTCTTTCTCTGCCTCCTTTCCCCTTCTCATTTCTCATGCCTCTATTCCCAGTGTCTCAAATTAAATAAGTAAACTGGCAGTGTAGCTTGGTGGTTAAGATGTTGGACTACTGACCAGAAGGTTGTGAGTTCAAATCCCACCACAAAAAAACCTGACTGTTGAACCCTCAACTGCTCAGTTGTGTAAATGAGATCCTTAAAACATCTGATTTATTTACTTATTTCCTTCTTCTCTCAGTTAATCCTACTTGGCTAGCTAGATGTACAGATATCGCATGTTTTGAGGAATTTCTCCATCATCAACTAGCTATTTGTTTCTATCAGTTTTGAGTTTCATAAATATTCACAGCTAGCTAACGTATTATTAAGGTGGTGATCTCTTACTATCCGTCTGTTAGTCCAAATTAATCTGAGCTTCAGTTTGCCCAGTCTGAAAGTGACTATCGAGCTTCTTTACTATACAAGCAGCTGTTGATTGGCACTAGATTTCAGGCTGTTACTGAGTATTATATAATGCATGTCTTATTGGTGTTGTATCAAAGACCGGACAAATTGTAAGACTTCTCAATTGTTCTAGTAATTTATTTCATGTAAAACGCTTGAAGCTTATTTCTGAGTTTATTCCAGTCTATTTTTGGAGATTATGCATATACAGTTATATAGAGTACCACAAGTTGAGACAATGTATTGATGAAATTCTAAAAGATAATGCTGTTTATTCTGCAGGTATGAGAGGACCCCCCACTTCCAGTGCACCCCCGGTGTCTGCAGCTCAGCCGTATTCACAGTTTGGGCAGACTGACACACAGAATGGACCGCCGTCTATGGGTGCCCCTCCACAAAGGTCAAGATTCTTTCTTTTTTATATGTCTGTCACGTAACAGAACTTGAGTGCAGAAGTTAAATGGCTTAGGTCAGCAGTAGTGATTCTTCCACAAGCCTGAGTTAGCAAAAGCAAGCATTTTAAAGGATTTGTTAGTACTATTAAAAGTTAGGTTTTTCTGACAGCTGAGGAGATTCTGGACTTTTTTGACAATTCAGAGTAAAATTTGATGTAGGGTGAGTAAAATATGATTGCCAGTGGCTCAGCTGAGAAGGATTCACTTCATTCTCAGGGGATTAAAATTACTGAGTCCTGATGATGGCCATCCATAGCCAGAAGTCAGGGAAGCGTGTGCAAGGGATAGCATACTCTATCTTCTCTGTCAATCATGGGCATGTATTCAAAATCACAGGCTTTGAGGTCACGTATACAGAAGAAGGCAGATCGCCCTTTCCTTTGAAAACATGCAGCTGGTGTGAGTCTTGGGGGAAGTATGTGTTGGCGTTCATCCTGCTTGGTTGGAAGCTGTTGTATGATCAGGAGCACTGTCTGGTGGATGGGATTTGGCAGGAGACCAAAATGGGGAAGAAATATGCATGAACCTTTTTACTGTTGAACTTTTTTCCCTCTTCACATTTAGTATGAATATGAATAGTAAATTGATTCCTGTATCCCAGCAGGTTTAGCAGCAGAAGCATTGTAACAAACACACCCACATAGTGTATTAGGGATCATGTTCCATTTAGTGAAGGTTCCAAACCAGAGCTTTGTGACTCCTGTCCTGGATGCCATTGTCTAGCTTTTCCCTGCTTTAACACACCTACTAACCATACAAATGAACTAATGTGTTACTTCAGGGGGCAGGGAAAACTGAAGTGCTTTAAACTAACATAAATTTAGTATTTACTTTTGGTAGTCAATGTTTTTTTTGTTTTTTTTCCCCCCCCTGTCTACTGTATAGGCCTTCTGTGTCTCAGCCATATGCTCAAGGAGCAGTGAACTATTCCGGGCCTCAGCCTGCGTACAGCCAGCAGTTTGGAGCACCACCCACCAGTATGCAGCAGGTCACCAATCAGATGGCAGGCATGCAGGTTGGGTCAAGTTTACCTTCTGCGGTTGGCCCAGGCTACGGTAAATACACTTTAAATAAATTATGTTTTTGGCTTGTATATGAACTAGAACTAGATATTAAGCCACTAGGACTATAGACCATGATGTAACAAAAATACAGGCTGAGCCAGAGAGATCTGACAGTTTTCATATGCTTATTTCTCAGACGTTAGTTTCATTAGACTGGTGACTGTTGGAGAAACAGTAGTTTAACTGATGGTGTTTTAGTCAACATGGAGCAGTGGTCAGCACATCGCACACTCATTGTCAAAACATTTTTTTTGACTCTGATGGCCACTCCAGCTATTTCGCATTAAATTCAATATTCCTTGTCACGGTGCTGTGCCCTCTGAGAACACAGTTTAAAAAATAGGTTGAAAATCTTCATAGCACTTTTGCACTCAGCAAGCCATGTACAATTCTTTTAACAAAATGTTGAAAGAGTACATGCATCTGTAATAGGGAGTCTGCATCGTTCTTTCACTCCGGGAATTTCCAACACAAGCGTGTGGTGAATAAAAATGCTGTTAAAAGGTGTAATGGATGTATATTCAAATAAAAGTTCTGATTAATTACTATGTTAATTCATTAAAAAAAACATCAGTTCTCTCTGGCTCACCCTGTGTAATGCAGTTGTTTTGTATCCAGGACAAGAGGAATAGAACGCAGTTACTGTTTCACAAGAACTGTGATTAAATACAGATAGTAATTTTATGTCATTTGCAAATTTTTTTAGCTCCACCAACCAGCTCCCAGGCTCCTTTTTCAGCCCCTCCATCCTCCTTTGCCCCAACATCTCCTGTCCCCACTCGGCCCCCGCCTACCTCAGGTGCGGCTCATACACCTGCTCAGTCCTACTACGGAGCTGCTCCTGCTCAGCAGCCATTCCCAGCTACAGCCCCACCTTTCTCCTCTGCACCTGGTCCCACCCAGCTCCCTCCTCCACCCTTGGCTTCGCAGCAGACTTTTAGTCAGGCCACACCTCTTTCACAGCCGCAGTTTTCTTCAGCCCCGCCTACCGGCCCACCTGCATCATATGGAGGCCCACCTCCACCGGTACAGGCCACTCACCCTAGAGCACCCCATCTCACTTCCCAGCCTTCAGCTTTCTCCGGAGGGCCTCCACCTAGCTCTGCTCCTTCTCAATACCCAGCATCCATGCCCCCTGCATCACAGCCCTCCCCATTCCACTCCGGTCCTTCTCCACCTACCACTGCTGCTGGGTTTCCACCCCAAGCAGGTGCACCTCCCAGGCCTCCATTCTCAGGCATGCAGGGTCCTCCTTTGGCCTCTCAGGGGCCTCCCATGTCCCAAGCGAACCATGTGACTCCTCCGCAGCCTGGGATGTTGCATGGACCCACCGCTCCTGGAATGCCTCCACCACAGCCAGGGATGCAGGGCTATCCACCTCAGCAGAATGGTGAGTGTCTGCATATTTATTTGCCCTGAAACCTAATAAATGGTTGTGCCAGTTATTTGTGGATGGTGGCTCTCATTGTGATTCGGTGGAGTCCCAGCGCCTTAGCAATGGCTTTATATCTCTTTCCAGACTGGTAGATTTCAGTGATTTTGTTTCTCGTGTCTATTTGAATCTCTTTAGAATGTTGTATCATGTGCTGTTTTTTTTTGAGACCTTCAGCATGCTTCATGTTGCCCAACAGGTTCTGTTTAAGTGATCTTTAGACTCAACAGGTCTAGTAAGGCAGTAATCACGCCTAGGTGTGGCTAGTGAACTTGATCTCAATAGTCAGTTGATTTACCTGGTTGATTTAATAGCAAAGAGGGCACTTATTTTTTCATGTAAGACCAGGTAGGGCTGAACAGCATTTTTTCATCAATAAATGAAATAATCACTTCTTTTCTATATCTTGTACAGATATTTCCCCTTTCTCTCTTCTCTTATTAAATCCTCTGTTTTTGTTTGTTGAAATGTATTAAAGCACAGGCACCAGAATTGTTGAGAAATTATTGTGGAATTTAGAGTGACACTATAAACTAGAGAGGTGCACACCCTGAAGAAAATATGAGTGTGATTGCAGGAAAGCATCAGCATCATTTGCATTAGTGTCTGTCTGTGTGTGTGTGTCTTTCTGTCTGTGTGTGTGTGTGTGTGTGTGTGTGTGTGTGTGTGTGTGTGTGTGTGTGTGTGTGTGTGAGTGTGTATGTGTGTCTATGAGTGTGTATGTGTATCTATGAGTGTGTCTGTGTGTGTGAGTGTGTGTGTCTGTGTGTGTGTGAGTGTGTGTGTGTGTGTGTGTGTCTATGAGTGTGTATGTGTGTCTATGAGTGTGTCTGTGTGTGTGTGAGTGTGTGTGTGAGTGTGTGTGTGTGTGAGAGTGTGTGTGAAAAGTGGTGCAAAGTGCTTGAACCGCTGCAAAAATGGCCACAAGCTTCTTTTCACTACGAGTAAATTCGTCTTGCGCGTGTTCGCTCGGTTCCTAAAGACAGATAGAGCCACACCAACCACGGGTATTGTCATGTAGCATAGAGCGCATAGTTAAAAAAGAGCATGGACGTTATTTCCTCCCGGTAAACAGAGCGCCTGTCTTATGAAACTTCATAAAGAACGCTGATTTAAAGCGTCATTGACGAGAGGGACGTGGCACGCGTGTGCGTAACAGGGTTGCTTGACCTGCTGACCTTTGCACACGTCTTATCTAGTAAATCAAGCCTAGCCTTACTCAAATAAACAGCTACGTGTTTGGAATCAATCGCTGCAGCATTTTGATACACTTTCTCCAACGAAAGATTTAGAATTTGTTCCGTTTTCCACGTCTCGTGTCAGCCCTGACGACGCACTCTTAAGCACCCTTGAGAGAGTCCCGGTGTGCTTTAAGCGTTTTAACCCATTTTAGAATGAATGGGTTTATTTTTTTAAATCCCCATCACCCAAAGAGAACCATAAAAGCCTCTTCAAACGAGGGAAACCAATCATACAGGGATCAGAATAGTCTGAGAGAGAGAGAGAGAGAGAGAGAGAGAGAGCCTTCCCCCATCTCACAGACTCCCAGCCTGATGTTCACTCTTCATGCTGGGCCTCTAATTATTTCATCGTGTAGCAGGAAATCCTACCAGACCTACATAAACAGTGCTGGGAGGGGGTTATACTACTACACCAGAGCGCTGGTGACATCTGACATGCGAGTGCCCCCCTTCCATCTGCTAAGCTACTGCCCCAAAACACACCCCAAAACCCAGAACACCGGCCCACTCCTTCTTTCCTTTCAGAGGTTAAGATACTCGAGTCTTTAAGTGGTCGAGGTTTAAGAGGTCGAGGCTTTTGTGATGCTGAGCTCTAAAGTGCGAGGCCGTTTTAATATCAGCCAGAAGGCAAGACGGCAATTTAACGTCGTCTTTACAGCTTCTGTGACTGAGAAATGCAAATCTACAGACACTAGATACTGTGCTAACTAACGAATCACATGGACTGTATTCACCCGTCCTCTATGAAAAGAGCCTGAGGCATTGCTTTTGTTTTCATGGCACTGAACTATAATTTTGGAGTATAGCTATCATTAACTTTTCGTAGATGTTTATTTTAATGTAGATTATTTATCTTCATTGAGCACATTTCAACTGACTGCTAGAGTCAATGTTTTAGTATTTAAGCAGCCTTGCAGTAGTCCAGTCACATCCTATTTGCAATGTGTGCAATGTATAGATTAACGTTTATGTCAAGAAAAAAGAGAGGCTGGTGTAAAGAGAGGCTGGTGTAAAGAGAGGCTGGTGTAAAGAGAGACTGGTGAAAGGAGAGGCTGGTGAAAGGAGAGGCTGGTGTAAAGAGAGGCTGGTGTAAAGAGAGACTGGTGAAAGGAGAGGCTGGTGTAAAGAGAGGTTGGTGTAAAGAGAGGCTGGTGTAAAGAGAGGCTGGTGTAAAGAGAGACTGGTGTAAAGAGAGGCTGGTGTAAAGAGAGACTGGTGTAAAGAGAGGCTGGTGAAAGGAGAGGCTGGTGTAAAGAGAGGCTGGTGTAAAGAGAGACTGGTGTAAAGAGAGGCTGGGGTAAAGAGAGACTGGTGAAAGGAGAGACTGGGGTAAAGAGAGACTGGTGTAAAGAGAGACTGGGGTAAAGACAGGCTGGTGTAAAGAGAGACTGGTGTAAAGAGAGGCTAGTGAAAGGAGAGGCTGGGGTAAAGAGAGACTGGTGTAAAGAGAGGCTGGGGTAAAGAGAGGCTGGGGTAAAGACAGGCTGGTGTAAAGAGAAGCTGGTGTAAAGAGAGGCTAGTGAGAGAACGACTGTTTATAGCTGCTAACAAAAGTAAAAACAAACGCTATCCTGTTTAATGGATAACTAAATGTAACCGTAAAAGGGTAAAAAGTATAATGAATACATTAAAATAATGCAATGTAGCAGATTTAAAAGAACAATAAAACAGTACAGACTATGATGTTATAGGAGAATAATCAACTTCACAGAGGTATCAGTAATTTCACTTCATGACACCACACACCACACACACCAATGTTGATTAATTTCCTGTAACTGCAGGACATGGGGAGTTTTAATCCTTCATATAAAATAATAAAAGAATAAAGCTGACAAGTCTCAAGGCATTAACTAACGCATGATTAAACTTCTTACATTTCACTGATTTAAAAATGACGTCAAAGCTAACGGCTTACAGCCGATCGAGAATGAATAACTGTACTTTTCAGGCATCACTCGCGAAATACAAGTGACTCAGCCGATTGGAGCTGAAGGTGAAGGTGTAAGATTTCCACTCTTGGCAGCGCCGAGTATAAATTATGCCTTATGAACTTTCAGCAGGGATCCTGCATCCTTACAGCATATGCTGTGTGTTTTCCTAACTGGCTTTCCTAACACACACACTCACACACACACACACACACACACAGAGCTGATGCAAGGACAAGGTGGAGCAGGCAATTTCCTCCGTGCCAAAACCACTTCATGATGTTCCCCAGTCCAACCTCCAGCTAGACATAGACAGAGGTGGAGACGTTTGATTGACAGCCACTTTAAACGTCTGCAGGTTTATATACGTATCACTCAGTGTGGATCGTCTGAAGATCAGCAAACTCAGACATCATTGCATGCAATTTGTAGAACTTAAACAAACATGGATTTATGATGGGAAAACTGATTCATCTTTGTTTTTATTTTTGTACCTGAGGCACCAAATGAGCTCATATCAGCTTTAAATACATACACACACACACACACACACACATACACAATTTTAAATACATTTAAACTGAGAACAGAATTTCCACACTGATATCATGTCCATGTTACAATAAAAAAAAAAAAAAACATTGCAAATTCATGCATTTCTATTTATTGACACATTTCAAACTTGTTGCTGAAGGAGGTTTTGAGATATTGAATTCTCAGTTGCAGCGCCCCCTATAGATGAAATGTCATGAAATTTGGTGGGTGGCTAAAGAATGGGGTAGTGATCCAGGATATGAAATTTCAAGAAGTTCTAGTCTTTCCATCCCAAGATATTAGCTGGTGAATTGCTAGATTTTTGTACATCATTCAGTAGGTGGCGCTACTCCACAAATTAAATGATATTGAGCTAGGATTATGTCCATCCTAGAGGATAACATGCTATAAAAAAACTCATAATTTTGTGCAGAATGGTTTTCTAGCTGTTGCACAGAAAGTGCTTTGAGCCTACCCCACTTCAGGGGGCATTAACATGAAGGGTCTCACACACACACACACACACAACAAAGATACCAACCGTATATATATATCCCATATCTGACATGTGGAGCTACAACCACACCAAGTGTCATGTGGGTTGATGATGTCTAAGTGTATGATGTCATCAACCAAAAAATAGTAGAACTTTGACAAAAACTATATTATCATCAGCACTAGCTCAGGTTATGGAGTTGTACATGTTCTCTCATTGTTTCCTCTGGGTTCTCTGGGTTCCTCACCCCTGATAAATAATCTTGAATTGGTCTCAGATTTGAGCGGTATGGATTGGATTCATAATTTTAGAGTGAGCGACAATGAATCCATTCCTTCACACAGTATTGACTGGTGCTATGTATTTGTTATGTTTTGTTGTAAGTGGTATGTACTATTATAATATGTAAAGCGATGTTGGTGATCCCAGAGTACAACACTTGAAGTACTTCAGTATTTATTTATTGTGAGTGCCAAAAATGAGCAAGCAGACAGATGCGGTTAGATTCACTTTCTTGAATCATGAAAACTTCATTTGCAGAAGAAGAAGTAACACAGTGCAGAATGCAGGCTCTCACTCTTTTTTTTTAGGTCTTGATCTTGGTTTCTACAAAGACTCGGTCTCCAGAATGGGAAAAGTCTTGGTCTTGACACAGACTCGTCCGAGAAGAAGCATCCATCCATCCGAGAAGGGCCAGTGTGGGTGCAGGGTTTCAGCCCAACCAAGCAGAAGCCACACACTACTAAAAGTCAAGATTCATTAATTAGATCCATTGATTAAAAACATGTGGAATTAGGTCTGACTCCTGCTTCCTGCTTGGAAGGAAAACCTGCACTCACACCGGCCCTTTGTGGTTCTGCTTTAATGTCTTGGTCTTGTCTCAGACTTGATCCTTTAATGTCTTGGTTTTGACTCAGACTCGATCCTTTAATGTCTTGGTCTTGTCTCAGACTCGATCCTTTAATGTCTTGGTCTTGTCTCAGACTTGATCCTTTAATGTCTTGGTCTGGTTTCAGACTCGATCCTTTAATGTCTTGGTCTTGTCTCAGACTTGATCCTTTAATGTCTTGGTCTTGTCTCAGACTCGACACTTTAATGACTTGGTCATGTCTCAGACTCGACACTTTAATGTCTTGGTCTTGTCTCAGACTCGACACTTTAATGACTTGGTCTTGTCTCAGACTTGATCCTTTAAGATCTTGGTCTTGATTCAGACTCGACACTTTAATGTCTTGGTCTTGTCTCAGACTTGATCTTTTAATGTCTTGGTCTTGTCTCAGACTTGATCCTTTAAGATCTTGGTCTTGTCTCAGACTTGATCCTTTAATGTCTTGGTCTTGTCTCAGACTTGATCCTTTAATGTCTTGGTCTTGTCTCAGACTTGATCCTTTAAGATCTTGGTCTTGTCTCAGACTT
>JAOTRJ010000055.1:11192920-11206671 GCA_028564905.1 Leptodoras praelongus
GGCTGGGCACCGGCTCCCCCGTGACCCCGTAACTGGGAATAAGCGGTACAGATAATGACTGACTGACTGACTGGACATTTTGATTCCTTCTAAACTATAAATGTGCTAAAAATGTTAAAAAGCTAAAATGTCCAGACTTTTAATGCCCCGTATCTCAGAACTGCTCTTTACCCAAACAGGACAAAACTGAAGTCATCGGCAGAGGAGAGAGGTTTAATGCTGCCTCTTTGTTTGCTGTGAAGCAAAGCTTCTCAAAGGTAATCTCTCTCATTAACCAAGAATAAATATTTAACAATGAAGGATTTGGGTTAAATAGCAGTTCATTAGCCCAGAGACCAGTCTCCGAACAGTGCATATGAAAAGAGAGCCAGGGGTACAAAAGAGGGAAGGAAGGGGCTGAAAGGACAGTGGGAATTAAGCATGAAAGAAAGAGCTACAATGTGTACCAATGAATGAGAGAGAGAGAGAGAGAGAGAGAGAGAGAGAGAAAGTGAGAGAGAAAGTGAGAGAGTGAGTGAGAGAGTGAGAGAGAGAGTGAGTGAGAGAGAGAGTGAGAGAGAAAATGAATGAAAGAGTGAGAGAGAGAGAGAAAGTGAGTGAGAGAGAGAGAAAATGAGTGAGAGAGATTGAGAGTGAGAGAAAATGAGTGAGAGAGAGAGAAAGTCAGAGATAGTGAGAAAGAGTTAGAGAGAAAATGAATGAGAGTGAGAGAGAGAGTGAGAGAAAATGAATGAGAGAGAAAATGAATGAGAGAGAGAGTGAGAGAAAATGAATGAGAGAGAAAATGAATGAGAGAGAAAATGAATGAGAGAGAGAGTGAGAGAAAATGAATGAGAGAGAAAATGAATGAGAGAGAAAATGAATGAGAGAGAGTGAGAGAGAGAGAAAGTGAGTGAGAGTGAGAGAAAATGAATGAGAGAGTGAGTGAGAGAGAGAGTGAGTGAGAGAGGGGAAAGTGAGTGATAGAGAGATGGAGAGGGAGAGAGAGAGAAAGTGAGTGATAGAGAGAGAGGGGGGGGGGGTTCCTATGTAAGAGTGAACAAGGAAGGTTGGGGTGTACGGGAGAAGGAAAGAAAGGGAGTGTGTGAATTAACATGGAGAGTGCAGGCTATTGTCACTTCCTTTTCAAAGATAATCTGACTCTTAATGTCAAAACATTTTCATTTCCCCAAAGAAGAATGACTCCCAGTTCCTCTCAGACCAAAGCTTTACTTCATTGGAGACTATGACTTAATAGTTTTGTAACAGAACTTTTTCACTGAGATACACATCATCACTACTAAGTTGAGGGGGTGGTACATTTATCCAGTCTTTGGTCTGCATTACAGCTCAACCGTTACACAGTACACTTTTCTTTTTAAAGATTGATAGATATTGACAGATTGGATAGACATTGATGTTTAGACATGCAGTGAGTATTATGCAGATATTAAACAGATTTGATAGTATAGCATGTTCAAGCTGACATATTGGAATAGAACTGAATCTTAGCAGTGTACATGTTTAATAAAGCAAACGGGCAAACCTCATTCTACCTAATTTGACTGGTACTGGCCACACTCCTTTCTATATTCCCTGTCCCATCTTCCTTGTGTATCTTTATAATTGCTGCCAACAACTTACCGTAAAGTGTTCATCATTTCAGGCAAAATTGCCCAAAAAGTGCTTTGAGCCTAACCACGTCAGGAGGGCTAGGGAGAGAAACCCATTATTCTGTATCAGACATGAGGAACTACAACCATGCCAAGAAGAATGAATGAAAGTTACATTTATATAGCGCCTTTCTCACACCTAAGGATGCTTTACAGTCAACATACAACTTTAACACCAATCACACACCAGTGAGAAGCGGCTGCCAATAACACAGTGTACTCTCAACCAGAGAACACAGCCCCCTGGGGGACTGAATGGGGTGCAGGGAAGGGAGAGAAGACAACACCCAGGACAGAGCGCCATCCACCGCTGGATGGAAGACACTCAGCCACTCACACACCAGGATTATAGGGCAATTTTTTGTACATCCAATTCACCTAACTTGCATGTCTTTGGACTGTGGGAGGAAACCGGAGTAAACCCATGCAGACACGGGGAGGACATACAGACTCCACACAGAAAGGATCCAGACGGCCCTACTTGGTTATCGAACCCAGGACCTTCTTGCTGTGAAGCAACAGTGCTACCCACTGAGCCACCATGCTGCCTGAAGAAGAAGAAGAACTTACAAAAAAATATATGACCGTCAGTGCTGCTGCAGCAGTCATAATGATGGAGGACTGAGGATCCTTCAGCAGCAGGCGACCAGTTGCTCTGCCAGCACGTTCACAGGCAAACCTCAGGCCAAGGTCATAGAAAGCTTCGGGTTCTATTTATGGTGTTACACAGTTTATATGTGTGTTTTCGTTCCTACTCTACAAACCGTTACAGCTATCGGTCAAAGTGAAACGGCCAGCAAAGAGACACCCAGGCCTCTTGTCAGGTACAGTTTGGGAAACACTCTGTCTCACACAGACAAACGCAAACAGTTATTAAGAGCTGTCACTACCCATTACCCACCCAGAAAACCCGACAGGCTCTCTCTTTCTCTCTTCTTTCTTTCTACTTCTCTTTTCATAGTCACGAACGGAGTTTAAACACTTACAACCATTCACACAGATTCAGGCTGTCAGTCCACAGTGTGAACAAAAATCAAAATCTAATCAGAAATTCTCTCTCAGGCATGGGTTCATGTCAGGAAAATGGCATTGGGATGTATGTGGCTGTGACTCAAATGTCTGTTGTAACAAATGGGGAGCCTGGAACAGTCCTGCCCATCAATCAATACCTTTCTAAATCAGGTTTTGAAAATGATTAAGAGGACGATGGTGACAAAGTGTCAGAGATACCGAGACGGAATGACTGACAGAAGTAAAAAAAAAAAAACACAGGGAGGTACGAGATTAAACAATACCATTTATAGCAACACATCTTGCATTCATGCTTCAGGCTTTAAAATATCTAGAAAGCAGATTCATTATGTCATAATCGTGTGCCATGTTTATTGCAAATAAAATAGTCTAAATGCTGGAAGAATTTCAATATAGATATGATGCTTGTAATAAGCTTCAGCAGGCCGACCAGTGAAACACTGAGGAAGGTGATAACCAAGAAGATGCCACTACTTGCTTGATCATCCTGGTCAGTGTAGGCAGCATGTCTCAGAAGTGCAACTAAAGCATATTAACATCTAGGGCTAGATAACGGATAAGCCTGATTTTGGATTCAGAGAGTAGTAGAGTAAAGAAAAAGGATAAGAAAGAGAAAGTGTAAAGGGGAAAGAGTGTAGAAAAAAGGGCATGGAGGGAAAAAAAAACCCTAGGGCTTTAGAAGGTTGACTAAAATTCAGAGTGTCTTTGTGTTTCTGAATGTCACACACTTGACTTTATATCTCCTGACAACGGGAAAGAATGGAGAGCAGTATTGTGGTGCACCCTGGGTAATTGTTTATGCTCTAGCACTGAGCTGTTCACAGCCTGGGACTGGGAAATAAAAAAGAGGAGCTGATGGCAGTGATGGAAAAACTAGAAGGAAATGAAAGAATCCTAACAGGAAATCCTCTCAGGAATCAGATACATTGTGACTCACTAAAAGACAAAAGATACACTGGGAGCAAATGTGCAATATAAATTAAAGGCAAGTTGGATGTTTTCCCAGCTTTGGTGATTACATACATATAATTATACATATAATATTCCAGAGGCAGAAGGCATCGCTCTGTGTGTGTGTGTTAGTCCCAGACTTTCACAGGTAATAATGTTTTAGGGAGATTGAAAGTTCTTGCTTTCATAGCAAAAAATTAAATAAATAAATAATTCCGCCATTGCGATTTGTTACAATGTTAAGAGAGATGAACGCAGCTATAAAACATTCCCTGTAAAATATGCTTTGAGCTTCACATTCTCATTCTCCCTGAACCGCACGCGAGAGCTGGTTAAAAAGCAGGAAAATGATACTCTTACATTCCTTTCAAATTCAAATTCCATCTGTGAGGAAACTCAGAGTTAACAGCGCAAAGCAGCTTCTAGACTTATCATTAGACAAGGAGAAAAAAAAGTAGCTGCATAAAAAGAAAAGAAGATGGAGAGAAAAGCAGGCAGAGAACAGCTCAAGCTCAAGTGCTTATATAGGCTTTTAATAGAATCATTTTCAAAACTACACCTGAAAGCATCACTCAGCTGTTAGTGCCAGCGCAGAGGAAGATCAATGCCAGACTTTCAGAAAGTGCACTTCATCTCAGTTTGATTACAGAAAATGATTTAGCTATAAGCTATTGTTCTTTTGTCTTCATCTAGATGGCAAAGTCTCTCCTCCATTCAAAAAGCATTGATTTCCTTGTGAGACAAAGGGGTGGAGAAAGGGCCAGACAAGACAGTGCTGAATGTTAAAGAGCAGTGGGGAAAAGCTTGAAACAGACCCATTATCACAGCTCTGCTACATGGACTGGGATCTTTGATATGATTTAAAATCACAGTGTTTAAAAGTCAGAGCTTTATAGTGATAAAATGTGCTCATATTCATTCAGTTAATACACTGAAGAACCTGAAAAACTGGTATACCAGTTAATATTGGGATCTCAGAGGGAACATTGCACAGTCCTCATGCTGATGTTTGTTGAGGCCCCAGCATTAAATTCTGATGTTTCTTGATGCAGGTTCATGTCTATCACCGGTCACTTTTTATGTTCAGAGTCTTTTTACAGCCACGCTGCTGTCGTAAGTTCGAGGTTTTGCCAGAATTCTTGTAGTCACAGAACGCCCATAAAATGTCCATAGGTGAAAATCCAAACTTTGCTTCTACTTCTTAAATTCTGCGACCCATCTCACAACCTCCAACTATTAAACTGAGCGAAACTTGCCATTCGCACGGCGGACACAGCTCTAGAAACTTCCATAGATGTCTTATCGTTTTATATATATTTTATATATAGGTGGTGCTGCTATGTATTTCTTTGGTACTTCAGTGCATAAAAAGTAATATTACTGATAATATTACTTTATAGTTAATAGTGTGCAGAAGGTAGCAATGCCACATAGCTCTAGAGTGCCCAGTTTGATCCTGATCTCAGTTCACTTTTTGTGTGGCCTTTCTGTGCATGCTCTCCCCATGTTTTCCCCTGGGTTCTGCAGTTTTCTCCCACCTCCCAAAACCATGCTGGCAGGGTGACTGGCTAAGATAAATTGGCCAAAGATTTCAGGTTTCAGATTACCATGACCAGGATAAAGCAATTAGTCAAGATGATGTTCATAATCATGGTGGGCAATAGACAGAAAAAGCATACTGAAATTATATCGCCATACACTGTAAATTCTACAATATCAGTACTTCTTCATTTGCACATGGGATACATCAAGCATGTCTGCTCGTCATTTATCTGTTAACAGTTAGAGAATTTACAATGATAAATCTGTATCTGTGAAACCTGTGATTTTCAGATACCAACCCATGATAATAAAGCTTATAAAACTTTTAAACTTGAGTGTTAGACTAAAAAACTCTTTCCAAAAGCCAAACGTTAAACATGATCAATATTAAAACAGGACAGTTTGGATAATTATGATGTTGTTTAAAATGCTTTTCTATAAGAACTTCGATGGTTCAAATTAAAGCCAGGAAAAGAGTGCTCAATTAGGACCCATTTAGAGCTATAGACATCAGTAAATAGGGATGGAAACTGTAGTCGAAAGTGCATCTATAATGACTGTGATGTTCATGCATTAGTGTGATATGTAAAGAAAAAAAAACAGAAGAGCAAGTGAAAATGTCAGTACAGAATGTGACCATTCTGTCAGCAAGAACAGTGTGTCCACAACTGTGGAAAAAAATGATATGGTCAGATGAGTCATCCTTCACTATACTCTTCTTGACAAGTGGGCGAGCGTCTGGTAAAGGCCATAACTCCTATGGTGAGGGAGTCTGGTGGCTCTATTATTCTGTGGCAGGCATGTATTTTTGCAGGCATAATCAGGGTCCATATATCCCCTTAATACCAAATCACACTGACTGCTTTACATTATGCGTTGTGTCGTGTTGAATCATCACCTCATTTAATTAAATCTTTAAAAGTGTTTCAAGCGGCACAGGCCATCAAAGGCAATTTCAAGCCAACACTGCTCCTGTCTCACATTTAGTGTCTTATTTTTATACACATGTACATGAGTGAAGAGAAATCCATTAAAATTCCCAAATTTCTATCTATGCTATGTATTTTAATATTATAAAAGTCAATGTGAATATAAAATGTCAAGGTGCATGGAAGCTGGGCATCATGCTGGCCCAACATGAAGAACATGAACAAGCAGAAAGTTAGTTTTTCCTGTAATTTCTCACCAGTCTGTATGTGTTAGACACTGTTAGTAAAATGGCCACATGAATCTGAAGAGATAGAACAGCGTACTAAATCTTCATCAATATGGTGAACCAGCCATAATGAGACATCTCAGTGAAATGCTGAAAGCTGCTGTGCAGAGACTAAAGACTCTCTCACTGTGGAGGAATAAGTCTAGAGGAAAGAATTGTCAATTAAAAGGTCAATGCTCAGTGGACTCCACTCCCTGTGCTGCTGTCAGGGTCTGGAGAGAGCAAATATGATATGTCCTCAAGGCATTTTTCATCATGCCAAGTGTCATAAACAAAGGCTGATGACCAACCCCAGAGACTTCTTAAAATGTGATCTGTTCCAGTGTGGGATGGCTTTTGCCACAGGGACAGAAAGGAGAATACTGAAAGTCCAATACCATAAACTGTTCTTTTATGTTGCTGATCGTTAGAAAAAAAATGTTTGTGGTGGTTTATAGTGCATTATATGGCATTAACAGCCCTGGTTATTTATTCTTTCTGTTTTCAAGGAAAACTTTTTCACCAAATCTGCTTAAGGCTAAGAACTCTGGTATAACCATTAATCTAATGTAAGTCCCAATAAACAAAACTCTCAGCTAACCCAATGTCTTAATCTTCAAGATGAGAGGAGAAGAACAAAGGAAAGACACTTTTACACCTTTCAGCTGTCAGATTCTGGTAGAAGTGTGGGTTATGCCCTACTCTGCACAGCTCACCTTGTCCTGAAAACGTTAACCAATTCATACCATATTCTCTGCAGCAAGCTCAGATCAGTGATGCTGATGTGAAAGTTATGGCCTGCTAACTCCTGCTAGATTAGGAAAGCGAAGATCTCTATCATTGTTTGGCAGTTTGTGCTCAGGCTGCATGACAATGACTAAAACTGAGATTCACATGTTTGATCAGCATCCGTAACATGAACAGCATGCACAATTATTCAGTGCTATAATGTTTTCTCATTTCAAGTCAACAGAAATAACATGTATATTGTATATACATGTTCATGCATACATTACATTAAATATATATGTATACTATATGTACCTGGTATATGTATACTATAAATATCTGAGAATAAAAATCCCATTATCTAACTCTGACTACAACTTCAGTGTGATTAGTAAGTATTTGAATTTGGTATTCAAATGATCAAGATATTCAGTTTCTTTCTATGCAGCCATTTTTCCTGTATGTTGGTCTATCATCAGACTTTTTCCAGTATAACTATCAACTTTTTTTTTTCTCCCCCTATTTTCTCTTTAACATGGTCTTGGAGAATACCCACTCATCAGGCATACAACAGCTATGGGAAAGTGAGAACTAATATGCGCTTCCTCCAAGGCACGTGAAGCCAGCCAACTGCATCTTTTTAAACTTCTGTTCATTCTGTGTCATGTAGTGTACAGGAACATACTCATGGAAGAAAGCACAATCTGCCCTCTTCTCTATACATGAGCCATACAGGATACATCACAGATGCCCATGATTGTGCAGTGTAACTGTACAGAGACAGGAGAGAGAGAGTACATCATCCCTCTCACCCAGAGAGCACAGCCAATTTAGCCCTCATGTACTCTTTAACCATAGGTGGGTGTGGTCTCATCAGGATTCAAACTCATGATCTCCAGACTCACAATTTTCTGTTGTTTCATGTTGGATTCTAGATCCTACCCCAGGAACACTGATCATGAAGTGAAATTATTCAATTCAATTCAATTTTATTTCTAAAGCGCTTTTAACAAAGGACATTGCCTCAAAGCAGCTTTACAAATTATACCTGGATGGGATGCCAGTCCTTTGCAGTGCACCACACATGTATACACCCACACACATTAACACAGTCAGTTAAACCTAGGAGCAATTTACTGCAGCCAATCCATGTTTTTCGGAGATGGAAGAAAACCTGGAGAACCCAGAGAAAACCTTTTTCGTGCCCATTTTAAACTAGCAGAGGCTTGAAGCCAGTCTCATTGCTCAAATCTCTATGAACTTTTACAAACTCTGCCACTGCCTCCACATTATCTCCTGTCACGGATTCATGTCTGTAGAGAATTTGTTAACAGTGCACACACTGTGCAAAAGGCCAAAATAGCCCTGCCCTCCCATTTCACTCTGCGTACACTAGAGAAATGACCCCTGTTAAGACTGGAGGGACATGTTCACTGAATACAGCTCACTGCCCACTTCTGCAGGAGGTAACTTTCACTCAGATGGTAATTATAGTCTGGTGTTATGTGAAGTTATTTTTATAACGTCTGAAAGCGATTGCTGTTAATGCAGGAGTTAAAAGTTGTGTTCAAGAATAGCTGACTTTCATAGTCCTGTTGAATGCACTATTTATTCCCCTTGAAGGTGATGTGACATGAAGGTCAGTTTTAAATTCAAACAGTGCAAATTGCACTAGAGTGAAATGGAGAATGGGCATCACATAAGAAAGGATTGTTGCTAACACATTACTGGCATCGCAAGAGCAGCTTAAGTCTGTCTCCATGACAACACTGAGAAGGGTGCTCCGGCAGCAGAGCACGAGGGGCTATCCATCTTTTTGAAAAATCAGACATTTAATGTTACAGAGAGCGAGACGCATACAAAATCAACCTGATCTATTTGGAATGCATTCCGTTCCCGTGTTCATATCTACAAATATTCAAGTCGATTATTAACGTGGTGTGTGCCAACGGCCCCCCGTCAGCTAGAGAACAACAGACACAATAGATGTTGTCACATCCAATACACCAGAATATAATGAGAAAATCAACTGATGTGAAACCACTCACAGGCACGTAATGGTAATGAGTCACATGCACTAAAATGTGTTCATGACACAAGCCTTTAGCTTCGACCTTCTTTTTTTAGGAAGAATTTTCAGCTGAGGTATTTCACACCAGCACTCCGGGCACATCTGCCAGGGTGCTAACTCATTTTCATTTTCACACTTCGTTCTAAACATATGTCCTGAAACAGCCCATTCCTTAAAACGTACTCTGCGTTGTGGCTTTTGCAGGTGAATGGAGAAATACACACTCACTGGCCACTTTAATAGGGACTGTACACCTGCTCCTTCATAGAATTATTCAATCAACGAAAAGCATACAGTTATGAAGATACACATCATGAGCTACTGTAAATGTTCGCATCAAATGTCTGAAAAATTTAATGTCAGCAAATCTGACTGTGGCATGATCACCGGGGCCAGACAGTGTGAGTATTTCAGCAACGGCTGATTGTCTGGAATTTTAACACATAACGTGTGTTTACACAAACAAAAATAATGAGTTGAATTTAATGAGTCACACATGCATCTGTTTATGGCCATAATTTACCCACATCATAGTGGCTACCTACATCATGAAATTGTCCCATGTCACAAAACACAAGTAATCTCAATAGGGTTCTACGAACATGCCAAGTTCAGCTAACTTCAGCGGCTTCCCCGGTTATCGAATCTCATCCAACAGGGTACTCTGGGATGAGGTACAACAGGAGGCTGTTCTGAGACCTCAGGGGGCCCTAGCCAGATTTACCCAGCATATGGTGGTGTACATTGTGTTTTATTGCTCTGGAATATTTTAACACTTATTAGGACAGTAGGGCCTGACAGAAGAGTCTAGGAATGACAACATGGCATTTTAATAGGCAACAGATGGGTTAAGAGATGGTGAAAAAAAAAAAAAAAACCACATGGTCATTTGTAATGCATACGATATGAACCATGCATAACATTACTGATCAGTTAGATACAGAGGATTGAATCAGTTCATGAAAAACATGAGGAACAGAGATAAGCCTTGCAGTTTCACAATCGCCAGCCAGCAAAACCTCCAAGGAAGCATATAAAATGAGAGCTTTTAGATTAAGCAAATCACACTATGTATCAAAACATTAACAAGGGAAAGAAAAGGCTTACAAACATATCATCTCCAAGAATGGAAATCCTCTAAGCATTGCTAAGCAGGAGCAATGAATGACTAAATGAAAAATGGTCACACCAAGAAGACATGTCTTGCTCAGTAATCCAGGTAAGTAATTCCCAGAAAGTTGAATCAGCTCATCTGGACCCAAAGTTTAGTGGGTTTTTTTTGTTTTTTTCCATTTTATTTATTAATGGCGCCTTTCAGAGCACTCAAGGACACCTTACAAAGGTTAAAAGGACATTATATATAACATTATAAAAACTTTCATTATAAAATGATCAGGAAGAAGATCAAGAATATGCCAGTGTAAAGAGATGGGTTTTAAGACGAGATTTAAAGGTAGACAGACTGTCAATATTGCGAATGTGGATAGGAAGGGTGTTCCAGAGAGACAGGGCAGAGTGGCTAAATGCTCTTGCTCTCACAGTGGACAGACGGATTGGAGGGACAGTGAGCTGGCCGGCTGAAGAAGATCGGAGTGTGCGAGCAGGACTATATGTTTTAAGCAGATCAGACATATATGTTGGGACGAGTCCATGAAGAGCTTTAAATGTCATTAGTAATAATTTAAACTGAATACGGTAATTGACAGGGAGCCAGTGGAGCTCTGGAGGACTGGGGTAATATGTTCAGTTGATGGAGTCCTGGAGATAATCCTAGCAGCGGAATTTTGAACTAACTGGAGTTTGTGTAATAATTTCTGTGGTAGGCCGAATAGAATAGAATTACAGTAATCTTTTCTGGACGTTACCAATGCATTGGCTAGGATAGCTGTGCTGAAATGACTAAGGAATGGACACAGCCGGTTAATGTTCCTCAGATGGAAATAGGCAGATCTTGTGATATTGTAAATGTGTGCTTTAAAAGAGAGATAACTGTCAAGGACAACTCCCAAACTTTTAACATAAGAGGAGGGCGAAACAACAGAATTATCAAGACTGGGAGTAAAAAACTGAGTTTTTGAAAGACTGGCTTTAGTTCCTACGAGAAGAATTTCAGTTTTATTGGCATTACGTTGTAAGAAGTTATCGGAGAACCATTTTTTTTGTTTGGTGTGAAGATATTCATCTGAGTGATTGCTTTAGTTTAAGGCTTAGACTGAAGAAGTCACTTGGTGATGAAATTAATCTTGACACTTGACGCCTTGGGACCCCATGAACTGATTCAAAGTAGTGGACAGTAGATGGCAGTGGAACTGAAGCTAGGAAGTAATAAAAAATTGGCAATGCTGATCAAAATGTATACTTTACCTGCTTCAAAAATGGACATCACTCTCTGGGATATTACCACCACTGGCACAAGGTGTACTAATTCTTAAATAGCTGCAGAAATACTGTTAAAAATGGCCCTCGTCTTCAAATGTACACTGGCATATGCAAAATACATAGCAATATACATCACCTATGCAGGTCATTGGTTGCGTCTGCCAGCGCGTATATAAAGTGATAGACATCTGTGGAAGCTCATATAGCTGTGTCCGCTGTGAGAATGGCAAGTTATCGTGATTTTGTGTCTTTCAACACAGTTTAATAGTTGGAGCTTGTGAGATGGGTCATTGCATTTCAGAGGTAGAAGCAAAGTTTGGATTTTCATGTATGAGCATTTCTGTAACATCAGAATTCAATGCTGGGGCCTCAACAAACAACAGCGTGAGGACTGTGCAACGTTCCCTCCAAGATCCCGTTGGGGACCTACCAAGCACTTTTTCTGGTACTTCAGTGTACACGCATCGTACAATAATCATAGTTTCATTTTTCAAAGAGATCACTTCTCATTTCAGCAGTACAATTCACACTTCAACATGAAAATAGAATCAGTTTAAAAATAGACATACATTAAATGATAACATCCACCAAGGAGTTCAGCACAAAAGTAAACAGAAATTCACTTCCTTTAAAGTATCTCTTGCTCAAATTCAGCACATTAGCCTTTAATAAAGTGCCCCAGTGCCCTTTGAAGTGAAATCTGAAGAGGCTGTTTGCCTTCATCAGTAGCTTTTGAAGATTTTGGCTCACCTGTCTCCAACTGCAATCACTCACACTCTCCACAAGTGCTCAGTGCACAGAATCACAGAGGCCTAGTGCTCTTAATTGCACTCTGATTACATTGAAGTGTTGCTTATCTAGGGGAACGTACCGCAATTATTTTTTATCAAGGTGGGCTTGACTCGGTCGCTAATAATACACTTGGTCTCCACTCTCAAAGATATACAAAGACACAATGATCTCTTTAGAAAGCACAAGTCAGACTGATTGGTATGATTCATTCCACCATGTGCTTGAACTGATTGGGCTTATTTTACTGATTATGAATTGCAGGGAGGAAAATCCGGAAATATTCCCAGAGAATATTCCTATTCTGTCAAACAGACTGTGTTGGCTTTAATGCCAGTGGTGCATTCAGAATTGTATGAAAGGCATCTCAGACATGAACATGGTGCCCGGGTGCCTGTACCATACTTATATCAGCTAGTACACCACTGAGGGTATTAACCAATCAGTAGATCAATACTGTATTCCAGTCCCCCAGCGACATGGAATGAACATGAATAGTGAACTGATTCAATCACATAAACAAGATATATATTGTATTAAATTTAAATATTATACAGGCTACAATTCCATAATGTACTCTGAGCCTATGCAAAACACATAGCAACGCCACCAATGCATGTCACTGGTTGCTTCCGCCATATATAAGTATATAAAGTGAGAGAAATGTATGGAAGCGTTTAGTGTTTTTTCCACAATGAGAATGGCAAGTAATAACGATTTCAAGAGGGTACCGTCACTACAAGAATTCCAGCAAAACCTCGAACTTACGGCAGCAGTGTGGCCTTAAAAAGACTCTGGGTGAATGTGACTAGCAAAAATTATTTCACGTGATAGGCGTGTAACAAGTAACATCAGAATTCAGTGCTGGCTCCTCAGCAAACATCAGCGTGAGGACTGTGCAACGTTCCCTCCAAGATCCCGCGGGGGACCCACCAAGAATTAACCAGTTTTTCTGGTACTTCAGTTTATATTCAGACACTTATAGAACCATGTGACAGTTAACAGGCACTTTCTTCCTCAGTCCGAATAATTGTGCCATACTCAACATGGCCGTATTAACATTTTAACATGCTCACATGTGCCAAGAGTTTCACACAGGTACACACATTAGCCCTCTGCCAATATCAGCAAATGACTTCATAATAAAAGGATAATAAGTACACCACAAGCTAACAGTATTCTCTGCTCTCAAAGTGTTCTTGAAACTGTAATTGTCACCTTAGAAATAACACAGAATCAGTAGGGGGTTGATGAAGAACTTGCCAGCATTGTTTTCTGACATTACTTTAGACTGGAGGAATCTCTTTTTTATGACAGTAATGTTGGACTAAATGAAAGACAAAGACAAAGTGAGACATATTTGTCACTTGTGCTTGCACACAGTGAAATGCAACCTCCGCATTTAACCCAT
>JAOTRJ010000055.1:11249833-11266634 GCA_028564905.1 Leptodoras praelongus
TTCTCAAGATCCAGTGGTGCAAAATGCAAATTCTTCCATTTTTTTAGCTGGTCTTAAGATTTCGATCAGGAGTGTATGTCTCACTTTGTCATTGTCTTTCATTTAGTCCAACATTACTGTCATAAAAAAAGAGATTCCTATATATTATATATATATTTATATTTATATATTTATATATTTATATTTATATTTATATATATATTTATATATAGTGCTTTTTTAATTTGACATATATACAGGTATGGGTAAGCAGGTGTGTGTATGTTTGTATGTGAATGTGTGTGTGTATGTGTGTCCTGACCTGTATAAGGGTTGCATGACACTCCAGCATCCTCCATGTGGTCACAGTTGTGTTGTTCCCAGCCACTGTGAGGGCACTCATCCAGTGAGAGTTCATTCCCTGTGCACTGCACAGCATCAAGCTGGATTGGTCCTCTGCCCTGTCCAAAATGAGCCCATGACCAGGCCTTTGGGATGCCCCTGAATAAGAAATCACACATGTTTTACACACATTATCCAGGTTAGCATTCTGAGTACTGAAACTACATTTAGGACATATTTCTAAAGAATATGCTGTTTAATGTGTCATCAATAGACATTTTATTCAGTCTCTCTTTGCCGTCTTACAGCATTGGATTCTTACTATGACTGATACAACAAAGCCAATGCTCTATAACAGAGTAAAAATACCACAGCATGATATCAATTATTCAGTCACACCAGGCTTCTTACATGTACAAACACACACACTGAAATAAGAGAGCACTTGCAGGAAAAATCTGCCAAATCCTTCTGCGTGGTGAGTCTTGTAAAGGTCATATGTGGTGCTTCAGTGGAGGATTTTTAAGATTCTTTCCAAAAAGCACTTAAGGAACCACAGATTGCTGTCATTCTCACAGGACCTGAAACATAATGGGTAATGTACTGTATCAGATGTGAGCACCTGAACTCACCCAAGTCCAAGCTGTCTGCAAACAACCTCAGCATCCATGTCGTCCCACTGGTCGTCACATATGGTGCCCCAGAGGCCATTGTGATAGATCTCCACCCTTCCCTCAAAGTCCTCCTCCCCTCCCACCAGTCTAAGAGGGGGGCCTGTGCCTAATTAAAAAGTAAAGCGTGTTAACATCAGTGGTCAATAAACATGTTGATAAAAGATACAAGAACTTACAGACTGATTTCTGAAACTGGTTAAGACATACAAGGCACACAGCATTCTCTGGGAATTGCAGATAATTTTATGGCCCATCTGTTAAATTAGTATTAAGGTCTTAGATTCATTTCTGTGCCTTGGAAACACTAAAAAACATAACAGGAGAAGGTAATCAAGTATATCTATCTCTGTGTCCTCACAGCAGTTTGACAGAATTTGGCACTCAGTACATTGTCTATCATCTCTCTCTCCTTCTCTGTCTTTCTCTCTCTCTCTCTCTCTCTCTCTCTCTCACTCAGCACATCATTTAGTATTCCTTATGTCTCATTCTCTTTTCATATTATCTGATTATTTTTTCCTTAACACCTCAACTATTTCTCTCTTTTAACAGCAAAATGAAAACAACTCAAAGACGCCCATTAATGTTATTTAAGCACAAAGAGCACAGTCTTATCAGGACGAAAACTAAACCATGTGAAAGACAATGGCAGATTCTAATTAATCCTCTTCTCCACCTACTCCCTGTACTTCTTTCCATTTTTCTTCCTCCTTCTTCCAGATGCACGCACTTTTTCTGCACTCACTCAAAACAATGATCTTTTTGTAAGCATTTGTGTGTAGGAGGCTGTTTTGTGCCTGTCACTCAAAAGGTCACAGCATCACGAATTTCACTGAAAACTTCCTGACCTTCAGGTGGGGCACACAACACTCCAGCTTCGTTGCCATGGTTACAGTCATTGGTTACAAACTTCCTACTACGGCACTCCAAGATAGAGCTTTCGTTGCCACGACATCCAAGGCGTGTGTAGTGGAAGAGACCAGAACCAGGACCAAAGTAGGAGTGCTGAAGTGCTGTGCCGATCTCACTGCAGATATAAGGACATAATGCATGCTTGTCTTTGCACATCAAAAGCATACACTACATAAAAATGCATTTATTCATATTTTCTATCCATAATGACAATCTGAAATATTCACCATACCACCTCATGAGCACTGATGCTGTATAACTAATCACAGAATGCATTAGTTTGGCCATCATACCCCAGACCAAGCTGCTTGCAGACAACGCTGGCATCTCGGTCAGTCCAATGAGTGTCACACACAGATCCCCACTGGCCATTCAGGTACACCTCGAGACGACCGCTCTTAGAGGAGGAGCCGCCCACCAGCCTGGCTGCACCTAAACACAGAGAGAGAGAGAGAGAGAGAGAGAGAGAGAGCATATTCAAACAGGTATGTGTCTGACTAAATAGAAATGACTCATGCACTGCTCTACAAATTGTCCTATAACACAGTCACTCCATTAGCATCCTTGACTAATGTATTGAAGAGCACTTCTTAAAATGTCATAGACTTGTTTAGTTGTCAAAAATAGTACATCTCTCAACAGCAGGTCAGTTTGCATCGTTCTGCATTATGAAGCCTATTCATTCTGTGAAGGTCTTGTAATAAAACAGATGTAGACTTAACAAAAGTGTAATATTTTAACTGACAAGGTGAAGTACTGTATTTACTGGAGATGCATGTATCAAGTGTTCATTCATTCAGATTTCAAAATGAATCCAAAAATCAAAAAACAAAAAAATTGTTTCCAAAACCAAAATGAAAAAAAAAAAGTTTTCCAATTCCCAGTTGTTTTCCAACTCTCAGTTCTGTGCTTAAATCAAAAATGGAAAAGCCAATCGAGAATCTCTCTTCTATTTCTCAAGAAATAAACACACATCTAGGACAATGTGTGTATTGTCTTACTCAGGAGTGGGCAGAAAACTATTTTTATTACATTTTCTCCAGTTAAAAGCCTGCTGAAGCTAATCTTACAGCACCTCAGGTCACTGGTTCTTTATAGTGATGGGATGACATGGCCTCTATACTGTACACACACACACACACACACACACCAGTCAGCCCTAACATTAAAACCACCTGCCTAATATTGTACTGAGGCATGGGCACCAAAAGAGGTCTGAAGGTATGCTGTGGTATCTGGCTCCCTGTGACATTAGCAGCAGATCTTTTAATGGGGGCCTCCATGGATCACTTGTTTGTCCATTACATCCCACTAATCCCTAATCGGATTGAGATCTGGGGAATTTGGAGGTCAAGTCAACACCCTGAACACTTTATCATGTTCCTCAAATCATCCTGAACATTTTTTTGCAGTGTGGCAAGGTGCATCATCCTGCTGAAAGAAGCCACAGCCATTAGGGAATACTACTGCATGAAGGGGTGTCCTTGGTCTGCAGCAATTCTTAGGTAAGTGTTACATGTCAAAGTAACATCCATATGAATACCAGGACCCAAAGTTTCCCAGCAGAACATTGTCCAAAGCATCACACTGCATCTGCTGGCTTGCCTTCTTCCCATAGCTCATCCTAGTGCCATCTTTTAGCCAGGTAAGTGATCCAGACACACCCAGCTGTCCTCATGATGTAAAAGAAAACATGATTTATCAGATCAGGCCACCTTTTTCCATTGCTCCACAGTCCAGTTCTGATGCTCATGTGCCCATTATAGGTGCTTTTGGTGGTGGACAGGGATCAGCATGGGTACTCTGGCCAATCTGTGGTTACATAGCTTTATATGCAGCAAGCTG
Source organism: Leptodoras praelongus (assembly GCA_028564905.1). Classification (NCBI taxonomy): domain Eukaryota; kingdom Metazoa; phylum Chordata; class Actinopteri; order Siluriformes; family Doradidae; genus Leptodoras; species Leptodoras praelongus. The sequence continues at coordinate 11,253,583 of JAOTRJ010000055.1, forward strand.
TGATACACTGTGTGTTCTGACACCTGTCTAGCATAACCAGCAAGAACTTTTTCATTAACCTAACTCTGTGCTATAGTAGCTCTTCTGCAGCCTACAATCCCCATGCACATCAAAGAGCCTTGGGCACCCATGACCTTGTCCTTCCTTGGAGCACTTTTGGTAGGTAATAACCACTGCATACTGGGAACACCCCACAAGACTGTTTTGGAGATGCTCTGACCCAGTCATCCACCATCACAATTTGTCACTTGTCAAAGTCACCCAGATCCTTACGGGAAAAGACATAGCCTGGTGTGATGAATTTCAATTCTATTGAGGCACACAGATGGTAGGGTCAAAATCTGGGTCTATTAATCCACAGACCCAACCCGCCTTGTGTCAACAGCACAGGCAGGTGGAGGTGGTGTAATGGCATAGGGACACTTTCAACCCATTAATACCAATCAATCTTCGCTTAATAAAGCACCAAGCCAAGCAATAGCCATCTTAAACTGGTTTCATGAACATGACAATGAGTTCAGGGTTCTTCAGTGGCCTTCCCAGTCATCAGATCTGAATCCAATAGAACACCTTAGGCATGTGGTAAAAATCTGCGGGAATTGCCTGAAGTAATCATGTCTATATGAACCAGAATCTCAAATGAAAGTGTCCAACATGCTGTGGAATCCATCCATGACATGAAGAAGTGAGTTCCCATCTGTAAAGCTGGTAATATTATTACACCCACTCATATTCTAATCAAATCTGTAATGGTGGAAATGCTCATTCTTTCGGCTATCAGTTCTGGATGATTAAATTGTTAATCATGTTGTTTTTTTAATGGTAAATCACAAACAGAGAAATTCAATATCCCACAAGCCTGCAGGTCCCATTTCAATCATTTTATTACGGTGGTATTTGCACCCGATTGTTAGCTGCAGATAAACTGCTAGAGAGCAATAAACATTCAAAGTTTTAGTTGAAGCTCTTCACAAACCCTGAAGTGTAAACATATAATAATGTATACACAATTTGCATTACACATAGATGTTTATTTAGAGATGTTTATTTAAAATATAAGTAAGGGGCTAAATCATAGTGGAGAAAGTTACATAAAGACCATGCACACAGACAGAAAATGGAAGTGAATAAGCGACAACAAAAATACTCTGGACGAGACTTACTTAGAATTTGAATTAATTTCAGTTGTCAGTTAAAAGATTTTGTCTGTTTGCTTGATTGTTTTGTCAAATACTGTGTTTTATGTTTCAGATTGCTACTGTTAGGAAGGAGTGATATCTTTGGGACATGCTGGTGGATGAAGGGCATATGGAAATGAATACAACTACATCATTAAGATAGAATTGTGAAGGTGATGAATTAGGACAGTCTGTCTTACCTTGGTGACAGTCACAGTAAGCCCAGCCAATGGCACCAGTGCTCTGTCTGAAAAAGCACCAGGGGTTGGATTCACGGTCAGGGTTTCTGCAGTAATTGTGTTCTCCCAGGCCTCGGCCAGGGTACTGCTGCACATAATCAGGAAACTCTGTCCACTTCAGACAGGGTGAGCCCGAATCCGTCTGAGACACTGTGCCATTGTAGTAACCCAACTCAGTAAAACCTTCCGAACAGGACAGGGGGACTGCAAAATAAAGGAGAAAACCAGAAGCTGCTTATATAATTCTTGCATGTGAACTAACTAAAAAGAAAACAGTACATTTCTGGAGCCTTCAACCTAGCTTCTAGCATGTAGCATCAATATCATGATCCTCGGGTTACTGTCTGTCCAGAATTTCTCATGTCCTCCCTGTGTTTACATGAGCTTCCTCTGGATTCTCTGTTTCATGAATATGGGATAGGCTCAAGATGCACCATGACCCTGACTAGGAAAGTGGTTACTGAAGATGAATGAGTAAATAAATATGTAATATACATGGTATCCGAAAAAAAAATAGAACCAATGGAACAAATGAGAATATGTTAACAAAATACAAACACATTTCCAGAAAAGCTGGGACACCTTCTAAAAATGTAATAAACATGAACCTTTATTTGACAGGAAAAAGAACAAAGATTTTCAGTGTTTTCAGTGACAACTTAATTCTATTACTTAAATATAAACAAATTTAGAAATTGATGCCTGCAACACAGTCAAAAATCACATCACCATTTCTTTTAATAATACTTTTTAATCATTTGGGAATTAATGATACTAATTTTGCCTGTTCTTGCTGTACAGAAGTCTGTGATCACTGATGTCTGATTCTCCTCTTCATGATGTACTATACATTTTCAATAGGAGACAAGCACATACACTCTATGTCTACAAAGCCATGGCCTGGCATTGTCTTGCTGAAATAGACATGGAGCTCCTGGGAAAAGACATCATCTTGATGGCAGCATATGTCTCTTCAAAATACCAATATAAGCCTCTGCATCAATATGTGCACCTTCACATAACATACATGCAGATCACTCATGCCATGGCTACTGATCTACCCCCATGCCATCACAGATGCTGGTTTTTGCATTTTTTTTTTGGTAACAGTCTGGATGGTCTTTTTCATCTTTGAATCCGATGTCTGTTTTTCACAAAAACAAGCTGAAACGTGGATTTATTTGACCACAGAACAGGTTTCCCCAGTCTTCCGGTTCATCTCAGATGACTTTGGGCCCAGAGAACTGCCTAGCCTGCAGCTTAGGAAAGCAGGAACAACCCTAGACAGGGCGACAAGCCATCGTACGGCACGCACACTCATGCAAACATTCATGCACATGGGGCACTTTAGAGACACCACGTATGTCAACATGCATGTCTTTGGACTGTGGGAGGAAACCGAGGGACCCAGAGTAAACCCACGCGGACACGGGGAGGACATGCAGAGACTCCACAGAGAAATGACCCAGACTGCTCCACCTGGTTACTGAACCCAGGACCTTCTTGCTGTGAGGCGACAGTGCTACCCACTGAGCCATCATGCCATCCACAATATTGTCATATTTCTGGAAAAGGGTTTATATATTGATCCACATAGGTTGGTCATAGTCTGCAGAAACATGATATAGAGCATGTTCTAAAAAATAAATATACAATTAATTATTTGTAGTTTTACTCCTAACATGTCCTGGCTTTTTGGACCCCCTGCATACAAATTACATGTAATAATTCATATATAAGACTAGGTCTTATTCCCCTGAATTAAGTCTGGAATAATCTCAGCAATAAGAAGAGGAAGAAAGGCTCTTTGTGTCCAAGTCTATCAGGTTTCCTGGCCGACAGCATATTGGAAAGATGCATGCACTGCAGCACTGCTGTATTTATCTTCCATGAACACTTGCCTTGGCTCTCATGCGTTGTCAAAAGCCATTCTGCATTTTAATTTCTCAGCCTCAAGTTTGGAGATGGAAGAGAGGACAAGAGAGTTGAACAATTAGGCTGTTCTCCTGCTTTGCTCACAGCAAAGAAAGCATGGATTACACAGGGATCTGGTCCAGAATGTTCTAGAAATGGGGCCATTTTCAAAGCAAGAGGAAGAGCGGAAGAGTGTTCTGACTAACCTTGACAAGCATGTGGAATGTCTGTCCTGTCATGTAGGTCACTGGGCAATAAAGAATGTTGGTAGGTCATTTAAAATAGAGAATTTTTGGGAAAATGGACCTACTAACATACTTGACGTTTAGGTTATTTAGGTAAATGGTCTTACGTCACTGTTGTGCATTTGTATGACTGACTGGCTGTTAATATATATGTTAATATATGATCTATACACTACCGCACATATGGTAAAAATAACAGGGAGTGAACACTTACATGCTGTGTGGAAAGGAAACCCCTCCTGAAGACACTTCCTTGTACCATATGGGCTGTGAAACTGCAGTTATTGCAGAGCTTTTTTCCTCCACCAATCTCTACTACATTTGTTAATCCTTCCCTGTTGATCCTTCAGTAGTCAAAATTCCCCTGAATCTCTCTATCTATAGGCTGAAAATTCACGTTTCTATAATATCATTATCATGGCCTATACCTGCATCAAGCTAGTCATGTAATAGCGATTTGACAAATAGAAGAAAAGAATGAGGCTCCAAATCAAATCCAAGTACAAGATTGGGCATTCAAGTTATATATGACCACATCCCAGTAGCAATGTAATGTGAGGGCAGTTTAGGCCAGTAAAAGTCATATATCACCAACATCTCCTCATTTCACTGTGTCTCAGATTCAGTCTTCATGATAAGTGGATTAAATTACATGAATTTCAAAGAGCAGCTAGAAGCTTATGAGAAAGTAAAATTATTCAATGTTGGAAATGATATATACTAGTGCATCTCAAAAAATTAGAATATAGTGGGAAAAGTGCATTTCTTTCATAATTTAATTTGAAAAAGGTAAACTGTCATATTTTATATTCATTACATGTGAAGTGACATATCTCTAGCCTTTTTGTGTTCATTCTACTCATAATGTCTTACAGCTCATGTAAATCAGAAATCCAGTATCTCAAACTGTATATATATATATGCCGTGTATCTCCTGGTCTAGTTCAGCCCACGCAAACACAACCATGGGGAAGACTGCTGACTCGACAGTTGTGGAGATGACACAACTCCCCTCCACAAGGCCACAGAAGGTCATTGCTGAAAAGGCTGGCTGTTCACTAAAGAAATATTCTAATCATCTGAGATACTGGGTTTCTGCTTTTCATGAGCTACAAGCCAGATCAAAATGAAAAAAAAAAAATGTTTGAAATATGTCTCTTGATGTGCAATGAATATAAAATATATGTACAAAAAAATGAACTTTTTCCACTATTTTCTAATTTTTTAAGATTACTAATATACATTATTTAGTGTTGTAGTAACTAATAAAACTAATCATTTTAGTATAAAATATGCATGCTGACAGTTTATTATTTTCTAAATCTCATGTATATAACCAGATTGTGGGACTCAAAAGTCTCTGAAACTCTATGAAATGTATTTGCTCTTGCAAATTCTGCCTCTGTCAGAGGAATGAAGGTCAGCCAGTGCAGTTTCTGCATAATTCACAGAAATGTCATCAAAAGTTTTTTTGGCATCTTTCGAAAATCGTGCCACCGTTTGAAAGCAAGATAGAAAATGCAGTCAAGGTTGGATCCATTAATCTCCTGCTAATCGTATGTTTCATTCAATAGCCAAATCCCAAACACCATGACTCAGCAGGTTCTTCATTCATACATCTTGCTACTTCAGTATACTGTATTAAGGGTGACATAAAAGGTGCTCCAGCATTATCTCTCAAAATTCATCACTGACACAGGAAAGCACTGTTAATCACAGGCTGGAGTGATAAGTCAGCCCATGCTTTGTCCTGAGCCAGGATAGATGCATCAAACAACAGGGCCAAGCACAAAGAGAGAGAGATAGAGAAAGAGAGAGAGAGAAAGAGAGAGAGGGGGAAATGAATGGTTCCCCAGCCAAGCTTAAATGGACCAACTGCAATTAAGGCATAGCTGAATTAGCGATATTAAGGCAGAATGACTAAGAGCTCTTTCAAAATGAGTTGTGCCAACTTGAGCATCACCCCCGGGGAAATCATTCATTGTGTATTTCAGCTTAATTGAGTACATAAAGATGTGTGAAGGGGGACTGCAATAAAGCTGCAGATAAAGCGTTGTAGGAAAACAAAAAAATCTGTCTTCTCACAAACCCAGGAAGTTCAACTTTTACAGCAAATGGATTTAAATAGTTTTGCGAAATCTGCTTAGAACTTATCGAGAACAAATCATCTTAGCACATATATTATTATAACTAGAACTAGAGAAAGTGAAAACAAAATAAGAAGAGTATCAGTATTCAGAGTGCAGATTCTTATGTTAGTAAATTAGAATATCACTAGAGATGTTAGAAGAGATGGCATAAGACTAGGGTTTAAAGTAGATTTGACACCCTGCTCAAACAGCACCACATCTGTCACGTTCAAATTGTGCAAATGATCAGTTATGACTTAAACTGCTATGGGGATACATGAGGATGTTGTGATGGCCACTGTGGCTGTATAATTGGATATGATTTCAAATGACAATACTTGAATCCCAGTTAGCCTTGATAGAAATAACAATTAAAAGGAATATTTCCTCTGGCTATCAGTATGATGCTACAATATTAAAAAAACTGAAAATGACATGCAAATATGTTGTAATTTATAATGGACATGCTGAAGACATGTTTCTTTATTTTCCCAGTACTAAAAACTGTCTCCTATTTAGGCAAAGGCTACCATAGAATAAACAGCATATTCCTACACAGTATGATCGTGAGATGCCTTGAATTATATTAAAGCCATCTGCTGAAATCTAGGAACCGTCACACTGAAGGACTGGCCCATGTTTTCTTTTACATACCAGGAGATTTTGTAATATCGCTACTGAAATATTACAATACAATAACAATCAACAATAAACAATGTTTTTATTTGCTTGTGTACTACTATATTATCTATATATAGGTTTCTACCAAGCACTTAAATACAAACGATTCGGACACACAACATCACTCATATGCACCCTACTCAGTAATCCCTATCATTAATGTGGTGACATTCCTCTTAACTCGATATTACTTTCATACCAGAGTAAACAGAAATATGCACATAGATTGGATATGGGGTCTGGGCCAGAATATCAAAGCTGTCAGAAGCACAGTGCTGCCAAAGTAACATCAAGGGGGAGGGGACTGTAGCCTTCCTGGGTTTCAGGGTAAATATTAAAATACTCAGAGACATGCAATCCAGTCTGAGCGCAAAAGCCTATTTGATTTCCACAGACCAAAAAATTACATTAGCACAGAATGAACCCCATGAAAAAATTGAAGCGACATTGCTTATAGACAGTTGTCTATTTGTGCATTTTGCTAGAAAAGATGGTGATGTTTAAAATACACTGCACACTGCACACTCACACTGGGGGGAAGGAAAGAAGAAAGCAGAAGCTTGTAGATTGATGCTCTGTGGGTGATTATTCAGGCTCCCCTCCTGCACTATAGGGTGAGCATGACCAAAACGAATGGCAGCAGAAATCCTATATTTCCCACAAAGCACCAATACAGAGTCCTCAGAGTCCTGGGACACCTTCATTTTCAGTGCTGTACAAGGGGAATAACTATCCCCTCTCCCCCAGTAATCAATTTCCCCCTCTACAATACATTCTCGATACAGTTCATGTACACATCCGCACATATAACAACTGGGTGTGCAAACTACAGTTGAGACTGGTACATCCGTTTTCTGTGTTCCTTTTTTATTTGCAAAACCGGATTGTAATTTTATATGTAGCATGAAGATAATGTCACTAAGACAAGAGGTCACGGGACCTGGGATCCCGCAGGTCTGGGTGTTGGAGCAGGAGGTCAGAAATGAAGCTCATGGGAAAAAGAAAGGCCATTTTGCCTAAGATAGAAGCATACTGTAGTGTGTGCTTGTGTGGTGCTTCGTGTTGTATTCACTGCATTCATTCATCCTTCAGTATCTGTTTCAACATGGTCTTGGCCCTGGTGGATTCAGTTACTAAACTGTAAATTTTGTGTGAATGGGTAAGATTCAGAATTCATAAGTTCCACCATTTTGGTCTGGACAATGCTAATGGGCACAATGACATACAAATGCACTTACACAGAAAAAAAGTACTACTTAATCCTGACCCACTTACATTTGATTATTGAGCTCTTGCCAAAGGCTGTTCAAAGAATATTTTTTGGGAATGAGACTGTCAAAGCACAAATAGCTCAATTTGAGTCCCATCTATTTAAGACCCCATGCAGCCTTCTGATTGGCTAAACCCGTCTGTGCTGTTTATCAGTCTTGAAGCAGTTGCATCAAAGCACTGAGCCATTAGCACTATGGGATTAATGCTGGGTAATTTAATGCTGTTGGGATGTACGAGAGAACGAAAGAGAGGAAAAACATGATAAGAATCAGTATGAGAACAAAGACCATCATGGGGCAGATGCCTTCATCAACCTACCAATCATCTTATGACTAGTAACATCTATCATGGCAAGAATGTGTCATATTTAAAAGCTCTGTGGACATTTAAAGAATTATTTATGCACAGCCTTTTTGATATCACCAATATACAATCTATGCCCAGTTCTTATGTGCATTATGTAGCTCTACTATCCATCTTCAGTGCTTTTTCTCATTTGTTGTTTGTCTAAATTTGTCATAACATGCCTGTGGACTCACCTGTATTCTGAACTTCATTCAGGTAACTATCATCACCAATCACCTGCAAAAAAAAAAAAGGATATGCAAAACGTTCAGACACAGGACACTGACAGAATTATGAAGAGATGTTCAGCATGAGCTGGTGCTTGTTTTTCCAGGAAAAAAAACTGAGTTTTATCTTCTTAAACGTGATACGTGAAACAGCAGTGTTCTGTCTCCACCCACGCTCTCTCTCTCTCAGCTCAGCAGCAGCAGCCATGAGAAGCTTTATGGCAGAACTACAGACAAGATAACAGATGATATCTGCTAAATATTTAACTCGGGACATTTTATATCAGCTTTTTCTTGTACTGTGCTGTAATAATCGTATGACAGCCAGATTAATTTGGGCACCCAGTCTCAGTGTGTTTTTTCATTAAAAGTTGAATTCAGATATTTCTGAAATGTATTGCCTATATGATGACTGTGTCAAACATACTGTTGCACTATCCTGTTCCAGGCTCTGAAGGTTAGCAGTGTTTCAAAGCAGGCTGTAGTTTGCAACACAGAATCAGCATCATGTCTGGAATTCATCATCAAATTCAAGCATCAGATCCAATTTTCAGCTACCCTCTTTACTCAAGTGATGGATTACATAACAAATGGTTAACACTGACTCATTTACCCATAAACAAAATCTACCAAGTGCTCTAAAATGTTTCAGCATACACATCATTGATGTGATACTCAGGTTAAAATACCCCCCTACCCAAAAAAATAAACTTATATTGTAGGTTCAGACTGAAAATGCCAGCATAGAGATGGTTGAAGAGCTTAGCTGTCAAGTTCTACACATCCATTACACAGCCCTGACTACATGTGTCAGGATTATCACCTATTCCAGTCTCTTCCGGATTAGCTTCATTAGTTTCCTCCAACAGTGTCACTGAGCTCAGATGTTGACTATATGACTTCTACAAAACCAGCATGATTTTTCAAAGGAATGGTAGAACAGTGAGAATGATGGCAGATACTGTGTTCACGTGCATATTTTCTGATTTTTGTTATTAGTCTTGATTTTGTGAAAAAAAAAAAAATCTGAAAATGCTGTGCCAGACATCCCAATAATTACAGTGTTATCGCTGGAACAAAGAAATGAACAAAGATGTGCATGATTTGCTCACTGAATGAATATAGTGTTGTATTAATATAAAGCTAATATATAAGGTGCAATTAATAGTTTCAGTCATGATCACCAATCTGACCTTGGTCAAAGACATTGTGTTCAGAAATAATTTTTTTATTTTTCCTTGACCTATACTCTTTAATGACTATTTTGTTGTTGCATTATAATGTGGATTTAAGGTTTTTTTTATGACTGAAGTAAATTCATAGAGGTGCAGCACATTTAAGCAGTATTTAAACAGTATTTACATAGTCCTCTACAGCCCATTCTGTTTTGGTACAAGCATTAACATAATGAGACTAAAAAAGGCTTCTTCGTATTTTAATGTATTTATTCTGTCCACTCTGTAGTAATTTACCCAACATGCAGCCACACATTAGGTTGCATGTCTGCAGAGCAAAACACGTGAATGACTTTATTAATTTACCAGCGCTGAAGTACACTAGGGACTGAGCAAAGCACGACCAAGCTAATTGTGTTACATACAGATACAACACTCAGTTATGAGCGGTGATATTTATGCTCATATCAACACACTGCGGTCAGTTAAATCCATAATTGCATCTGTCAATCTTCCACTGAAGCAGCACCTGAGACCAGGCAGTGCCAGCTGTGATGCATCCTGGCAGCAAAGAAAACACACCTAAGGAGAAGCCTCCTTATGTGGCACCTTACCCCACAGTAACTCTGATTTTATTGGCACCTAAAACATGTAGTATGGTAATCGTTTAGTTACAGCATCCAGTAGTGTGAACTTATATCTAATATGTATACCAAAGGCTACAAACATTACACCAACAAGAAAACGTTAGAAAATTAAGAATGAAAATTCTGAAAAATGGCATAAAGCACAAAGCCTTTAAAACTTCATGAAACACACCACTGCTGTAGTACTACTGCTCGCTTTCTTGCTTTCTGCTCAAATAAATGGCATCCTGATAGATAAAGACAGTGATAGATAAAGATGTGTAACTACGACTATTCTCTGAACTGCAATAATGCAGAATTACCACAATGATGAGAAAATACTACACAGAACATACATTACTATAGTATTAAAAATCTCTTTATCACAACAGTTTGGATACAAATGCCCCGTTGTCTAGGAATTCAAGAGAACTACATATTACAGAGAGATTTTACTCTGTTGACTGAGATTTACCTTGGTGATATGTAGTGCATGAATATACAGTGGTGCGTTTGCCATTGTACCGGTGCACATTTCTATATCCTAAATACATTTTAGCTTCTAACCACAATCAGTTAGGTACCAATTATATAGTAGCAAATATATACAATATATAGATTTGCTCTGATTCAAATCCAGGATATTATGCAGGCTATTTTGACTCTTCTTTTCAATAGCAGCATCATTTTCCTGAGCACACCTATTAAAGACATTAGCCTCCATATGAATGTGGGTCATCTTTACAAGGTTTTCATAGCCTGCATTGTGATATAGAAGTATCCTAATAGACTAATAGACATTGCAAGAAAAATATAGCATATTTATTCAGTCAAAGTAAAAGCTATTGCATAGTATTTTTATGAGGAAATGTATAACATGTTGGACAATACAGGACAGCTCAAGCCTCTGCACACTATAGTCATTCAGCCAATGGAATAAAATCTAGGGAACAATGATGCCTGTGCACATGCCATCTAAACAACCCAGAGCCGTCTAATCGACATTTCCGATCTACACGGAGCTCGTTCCTGTTACAGAGGGAGGCGGCGACGCCTGAATGCACTCCGGCGCTGCGCTGAACAATGAGCTCGGGGTACAGGAACGAGCTGCAGTGTGATGAATGAAAGAGCCACTTTATGTTCCAGCTGCAGCCTGAAGAAGCACAATGCGTCAAGAGAGACGTAAAAGCGATCACGGGCTGAACAGTGGGTTGTGTAAGTGTCATTTTTATCCTGTTCATCCTACGGAGCAGGAGATGCTGGAGGTGCGGTCTTACCTCCGCCAGCGCGGCCAGCCAGCAGCAGCAGCAGGCGCTGATCAGCGCGACGGTCCCCCACGGGCGCGACTCCATCCCTACCTCTGACCGTCAAGCGCAGGCATGGTCCGGCTCTCCAGCACTCTTCTGCAGTAAAAGCTCGCTTTACCTCCGAGCCAGCGTGGATCTGATCAAGTTTCTGCCTCTGATGTTCTGAGAGGCTCGGCTCGTGGGCGCGGCTTAGAGTCGTTAATTTTCCAGAGGGGAGAGCGGCGCTCCCGGATCCCTCCTTTCTCATCCACTAACACACCCCTCTGTGCTCCTTCTCGCCCTCCTTCTGCAGCAGGTTAATGCCTGATGGCTGGTCGCTGATGTGTCGTGTCACGCGTAATGTACACACACACACACACACACACACTAATACGCACCGCTTCGAATATCCAGATTACGCACAGTGTGCGTGTCCGCCCGTAGCAGCCAGAAAAAAAAATCTGGGTGAGGATGCCAGCCTCGTGCTTTTGACTTTAATCAGGTAAGTAAATACATAAAAAAAATACCATATCCATCTCCAGCATCACGACCTGCTGCATGTCTAAACACCTGGACACACCAATGCATTTCCCTAATGAATAAAGATATAATGATCATATCATCCTGTGTACCGATGGACTGATTTTATTGATGGCACAATTCTTGTATAGATAGTGCTGTGCACTTCATTAGAGCCCACTGATCTACATATTTGTAGCATAATGTAGAAAAAATCTTTCACTAGACTTTTACAACGAACATATCTGCCCACATGTGTTTATCTCTTTTCCATTCACTATATATATATATTCTTTACATGATGCTTTATTTATAAAGGGTTATTTGGGGGTCTTTTAAGGGAGCTAATAACCCAATGAATGAGGACATAAATTAGTACATGTTAAATTATAGGGGTAGGAAGTAAATAATCAGACAGTTTTGTTTTTGTTATTTAATCATTTTCTAGTATAGACAGTACTGTGGAATAGTTTTAGGCAGTTGGGGAAAAATGCTGTAAACTAAGAATGCTTTCAAACATACAAATAATAATTGGGTTTTCTTTTTTCGATTTACAAAATGCAAAGTGAGAAAACAAAAGAAAAATGTAAATCCAATCAGTATTTGGTGTTGCTACCCTTTTCCTTTCAAACCAGCATAAATTCTTATAAGTACATTTGCACAATGTCAGGGATTTTGTAGGATTATAGTCAGGTGTATGATCAACCAAATATACCAAACAGGTGTAATGATAATCAATTTCACATGTAGGTTGAAACACAGTCATTCACTCAAAGATAAACAGCTGTGTAGGAGCTAAAAACTGGGTGAGGAACAGCCAAACTTTGCTACCAAGGTGAGGCTGTGGAAGACAGTTTCATGTTACAGGACATACACCATGGCAAGACTGAGCACAGCAACAAGACATGAGTAGTTAGGTGGTAGGTAGTTATACTGCATCAGCAAGGGTTCTACCAGACACAGTTTTCAAAGCAGACTGGGGTTTAAGATGTACTGTTCAAGCTCTTTTGAAGAAACACGCAACTTTGAGGATTGTAGACGCAGTGGTCGACCAATAAAACTTAATGCAGCAGATAACAAACACATCAAGCTTATTGCCCTTCGAAATCAGAAGATGTCCAGCAGCTCCATCAGCTCATAACTGTCAGAAACCAGTGGGACCCAGGTACACCCATCTACTGTCTGGAGAAGTCTGGCCAGAAGTGGTCTTCATGGA
>JAOTRJ010000055.1:11271793-11281904 GCA_028564905.1 Leptodoras praelongus
TACCAAGACAGAAGGAAGACAGAAGCCATTGCCACCGCCTTGCTCATCAGGGATAACAGTTAGCGACAAAACCTATAAGCCGTGTCCTAATTTCTTGTTTTTGTAAAGCTGCTTTGAGACAATGTCCATTAAAGTTGAATTGAATTGATTTGAGGAAGCCGACATCCACAGAAGAGCTGTGGTTCGTTCTCCAAGATGTTTGGAACAACCTACCAGCCGAGTTCCTTTAAAAACTGTGTGCCTAGAAGAACTGATGCTGATTGGAAGGTAAAGGCTGCTCACACCAAATACTGATTTGATTTAGATTTCTCATCTGTTCATTTTGTTACTTGATGCAAATAAACTAACAACACTTGGAAAGCATTCTTAGTTTACAGCAATTTTTCACACCTGCCTAAATCTCAGTACTCTGTGAAAACTGTATGTAAACTGTAGCTCCTGCTGTTTTTGGCTTTGCAACACCCTTTTGTTACACATCGTTTCAGAAATAACATGTCTATTAAATCAGGTGTGATTATTTGATAATGTGAGTTATTTAAACTATGCTAAACTGATCGCTTTAAGTGCTTTCATCTTCCAGGATTAAATCTTGGATCAACTACAGTTGAAGTAAGGGGAGAAAAAAAATCGGCAGAATTCTTACCTAAAGGCGACAATCCCTGAGCGGCGGTAGTATGGCCTCCAGGGTGACGACTCGTATAACTCTGAGATCTGAAGCACCGCAACAAAGAATCATTCATCTGTTCAACAGCATCCACGTAGTAAAAAGGAGTAATGCAAAAATACATCAACAGCAGCCAATCGTTTGATGTTCACCAAGAGGGAAAATAGCGCAGCCAGTTGAACCCCCTCACCACCCCCCCCACCCCTTCTTTCACATCATTTAGTTTCTGTACGGCGTCACCCTGACTTCAGAGCTGCAGAAAAAGTGACATCACTGGATGAGGTGTGACATCAGTAGCCCTGGCAAAGACATGCAGTCTTGGCACAAAAAGCCCCGTTCTTGTGCGATTGGCTTTGAGCAACAAGAGCCGTGGGCAACAAGAGCGCCATTGTCTGGAGCTCAATGTCATTCTGAAGTGCAGGGTGGCGGGGGCGGGCAGTGGGTTCAGGCTACCTTTAATAAGCACAGGCACACTCTCTAACAACTCCACCACACCTGTCCAGTCACTTATATTAAACAGGATGACAGGTATTACATGAAGACATGACGGACCAATCACGCTTCTTCGTTCACTTGCATGTTCGACTTTTACCTTCAGCTCATTCTTGCTCTCTCGCTTTTTCTCCCTTGCTGTCCATTTATTCTCTCTCTGGCCTTCTCTCTATCCCTGAGTCTACCTTTCCTCTCCTCTCGCTCTGCATCCCTCTCAGTGCACATACACAGTGCATCTGATTGTGCGAGGAAGCGCAGAGACAATGTTTTTATTGAGGGCCTGCTCTTCTTCTCACTCGACTTGCCTGGGTCCTGCGGTTCTCACAAACGCCATTCTTGTCCTCAGCCCTGAAAAGGCTGCGCCCCTCTGGGACACGCTCTCACCGCACTGCCTCGCACCAGGACAGGCTCCGGTTACAGCCGGCTTTACATTTAAGAGGGCCACGGAGTGGCCGAAAAGCTCGGCGGGGCCCCCGCTCGCAGCCTGCTTTACATCTAAAAAGGGCCACAGTGAAGAGCACTGCACTGCACACCACAAGAGGCGCAGCGCTGGCTGACTTCACGTTAGAAACTGCCAAGGGCATGGATCAGCGTAGAGCACTCTCTGGGGGTTTGCTGCATTCCAAAGAGACCACGGTTGATCCCACAGAGCAGCTGTTATATAGAGTTTGTGCTTACATAGGGGCTGAGGGCCTGAGACTGGAGGTGGAATTGTGTGGAGGAAGGATCGGCCAGCTCTGACGTGTAGCTGAGGTTGGAGAACTCCATGCTTCCTCCCAGGAAGAACACAGTGGAGGATGGAGACGCTGAAAAAACAAGACATGGAGCATTAAAGCCAGGAATCACATCTGAGACACACGTGTATATTGTTTATATGAGGTATGCTGTCCTTCAGGGCCATGGAGGAGGATAACAGATACACTCATCAACACATACAGGTTTAACTTACATGCAAAGAAATGCAGAGTGAGTGCAACAGCGGTGGACAGAGGGATGAGGGGGGTGGCACCTAGTGCCCACTTTCGCCATGCCCTCAAGGTGGCTCTCCTGTCCCCTGGCTGCTTGACGTCTGACCCAGCCCGGGTCTCACTGTTAGAGGTGTTTGGAGTTCGGAACGGCTCCTTTACTTTAACGTCCTACAAGTAAAGGAGTTGAACAGAATAACACGGTTAAAACTGATCCACTAAAGAGGAACTGAAGGGTAAATGCAATGTAACTGCATTAAATACAATCCATAGGTGCAGTCAGTGATGTTTTGCGCACACACACACACACACACACCAAGCCCTTCTCCTCAGGTTTTCCTTCAGCCCTGTCCTCAAAACACATGCCAAGCCTAAAGCACCGACGTGCGAGAGGCAGAGCTTTCTGAATCGCCAGACGAGGAGAGACGCCTGCTTGTCCTAATTGCTTGAATGTTGGTGTCCCACATCATTTGTTTCTTTTTGTCTTCTTCTTTTTTTCCTTTTCTTTTACACAACCTGTACTGCAAACAGACCAGAGTTTCTATTCCAAATGTCTAACGTCTGTTCCAAAAGCGTTCCACATTTTAGGCGCAGACAAAAACACCAGTGTTTTAATCACTCATCATTTACACGGCGTGTCGAGACGTACATCAGAATCCTAACGGCACAAAACACACAAGGAGCAGCGATCGGATTTAAACAAATGTGATTTAAATAGAAAAAGTAATGAAAAATATGGAAGAATAATTCATTCTATAGTGAATTAAAGTGTTCATTTGTGTCTAGCTGGGCTTCTATATACAAACACTAATATTATATTATATAATAATATTGTACTGTATTACATTACATTACATTATGTTATATTATATTACATTATATTACATTACATTATGTTATATTATATTACATTACATTATGTTACATTACATTATGTTATATTATATTACATTACATTACATTATGTTATATTATATTACATTATGTTACATTACATTACATTACGTTATATATTTACGTGAAGAAGGCTTATGTCTGGTCAGTGTTTATCTACTCTGAACACATTTACATTTCATTGTTATTAAAATTAATTCAGGTTTTATTCAGTCCTGCTCTACGTGTAACTGTGTATGAGTGTGTGTTGGTACATAGGCAGGTTTTTATATCTTTGTGAGGAACCAAATTTCACCTTAGGAAATTTTTTGGTTACTGTGGTTAAGAAGGGGGTTCCTCACATGAATCACTTCATTATGTCAGTTATAAAGGTTATTTTTAGGATAGTAAGACTATGCATGTGTGTGTAAGATAGACACACAGAGAGAGAGAGAGACAGACAGACACAGAGAGAGAGAGAGAGACAGACACAGAGAGAGAGAGAGAGACAGACACAGAGAGAGAGAGAGAGAGAGAGAGAGAGAGAGAGAGAGAGAGAGACGATCACAGGCCGCCATCTAGCGGGTTGTATAAATAATTTACAGTTGTGTGTGAATACACAGGCTCGGAATGATATTGATTTATCTACAGAAGCACCGCATGTTTCGGACATGAGTGAACAGTTCAGTCTAACTCACACAGGACAACATTTATACATCCTGTACAACATTAACTCTCCATCAGACAAACACACACACAATATAGGATTTTTAGTTTAACATTGAGCTTTAATGTTTCAAATATAACCGTGGTTAAAAAAATAGCTTTTAATTAATAATTACTTAGCGGGGTATAAAGCTAAATAAGGCAGATTCAATGAAATGAATAACAGTCTGCTGAGCCTGAAACCACGGTATCGCTCCTCTGTCTTTGTTGTTGAAAAATGCAAAGCTCCGGATGTTCCGCCCATTTTCAATGACGTAATGACTGACATTGAATTCAGCGACACAATGAACGAGTCGCACTTGATTGACGGGAACCTCGACCAATGATCACACGACATCCAACAGCTATGGCGACAGTGGTCCGTCTGCTGATTTGCAACCCGCCGAAACAGCATCGGGGAAGAAGGAGGCCTTCGATCGGTTCGCCATGGACTGTTCCAGGATCAGTGCCGTATAAATAGGACTCTCAGAGTAACGCGGTGAGTAAGAATACTGTCGGTAACGTTCATCCGATTGCAGCCTGTAAAGCATAAGTTATGTGTGATTGTGTCGTTCATGTTCATATGAAACTCGGACATATCACATTTCAACAAGACCCCCTTCCCAGCGGAGGCTCCGGCCTGCTCAGCCAGCGTTCATCAAAACAACTGAATTATCCGTCTCTTTAAAGTGTGCCCCTGTGGCCTTTCATTACAGGACATAACACATTCACTCAAGCTTTCTTTAGCAGGTTGTCATGTGCAGAAGTTTAGCTGCTGTATTTTAAGGGTAATGCTTTAATAGACAGGTCGGGTTTCAGTACTTCCCTAGTTACTGAAAGCCCACAAGCCTAGTTATCTGCAGAGCTGCGAGTCGATCCCGGAGAGAACCGACTCACTGATCCGAGTCGAAACAAGAGTCGACTCCCAAAGCGATTCGGCGCACAGAAAGACGCTTATAAATGAAGAAACACGTTCATGGGTTCATATACATGGATTTATGAAACCTAGATTTAGTATTTTGTTGGGTTCTCTTATACACGCTGTGTAAAAGTAAAGTGTGTTATGTGAGAATGTATTAAAACTATAATTTTTTCCCCTTATTTCTAGTGTTTATGGGGAACCAGGCATTGTTTTGTCATCACACTGCAACAAAGGCCATTAAATGACTGTCATTTATCAAGAAGAGACAATAAATAATTACGACTATTTTGTTGAAACCAGGCAAAACCACGTTTGTCTCAGAAAAGACTTTGCAAATGGATCCGTCTTCTGGAATGCACATGCCTGCTGTTCCCCCAAACAGTGACATGGTCCATGTGACTGTTGGGAATCCTATCATAACAATGTATCAGACTCCACCACAGGCTCCCACCATTGCTCAGATCATTACGCAACAAGTCATGCCACAAGATGTCACCTGTCAAACTGTACCACATGCAATTTCTTCACAAGTTCAGATAGCGTCACAAGTGCAGGCTTCACTGCATGGCCATGTTCAAGGACGGGGTCAGTCTCAGAGCCACGGCCAATCACAGAGCCATGTGCAGTCTCAAAGCCATGTCCAATCGCAGAGTCACATGCAGTCTCAAAGTCCTGGACAATCACAAATTCACATGCAGTCTCAAAGTCCTGGACAATCACAAATTCACATGCAGTCTCAAAGTCATGGACAATCACTAAGTCATGTGCAGTCTCAAATCCATGGACAATCACAAAGTCATGTGCAGTCTCAAAGCCATGGACAATCACAAAGCCACGTGCAGACTCAAAGCCTTGGGCCATTACAAGTGCATGTTCCACAAGGCTCATCACAAAGCGAGAGTGTTGCAGCGTCTCAGGATGGTGCCAGATCACTGCAGGTTCCCTTTGCAGAGGTTGCTTCTCTGCTGGATCCTAACATGAAGAGCTCAAAAGCCAGAAAGTATCAAATCCATTATGAGGAAGTAAAACGGAGGCTGGAGCCACCCGAGAAGATGTCCCTGAGATCTCTGGCTGCCTACACTAGAGTGAGTCGGGGTCCAGCCAGTAAAAAAACCCTGCTGGAATCACTGAATGTGTTTGGCCTGTCACCCAGCACCAACACGGCAGTGTCTAGTACTTTCTCCAAACTCACTGAAGGTGAGATTCAGCTATTACAAACATTAATGAAACTGGTTTTATTTATATGAATAAACTGGTTTTGTTTACTGATTGTTTACAGATAATGTCAAATATGTCATTTATAATTAATATGCAGTAAATACATAATGCACATATACAGCATACATAATACACTAAGTAATTAGTCACTTACAACAGTGTATCTTTGTCTTGCCTTGTTCATTTTTAAAACTTTTTAAATATATTTTTTATATACAGGGGACACAGCAGCACTGTGTAAAGACATGAAGGACTTTTCCTTACAGTATGTGGACTATGAAAATATGGCAAAACAGTTACTGCCAGAGACAAACCAGGTGCAGCATTGGTCAAAAATAATCGAGACAAGGTAAAATGGCGTACACTAGATTGTTTACACAGATAGCTGAATTGTTTTTTGCTTATAAGATTTTGTAACAGAAGTCTGGATATACTGGATTTCAATTGGGATACATGGTTGAAAAATGGTTGAAATAATCTACTGGGTTACTGGGTTAGATTGGTGCTGATATTGTCTTTGGTAAATAAATAAAATTGTTGGATATAAAACGTGTTTGTGTGGTTTTGTGTTTGTGTTTTTACAGGAATTATCTGGAAGAGATGCGAAAAGTATTCAAAGACCCTATGAACAGCCGCCTGTTCTCCAACGTCACGCATGGCCTCGGGAACGGCATGATGGATGTTGCCCTTGACATCATTGATACCGTCATTGACCGACAGATCCGCATCCTCTCAGGGAACACGGATCCCAAACCAGAGCCACCTGTCAGGAGGATCCGAAAACGCACGCGAAAACCTAAGACCACCCTGGAGGATGGCAAACCTAAAGAGAAGGCCAAAAGAGGCAGGAAGAAAGGCAAACAGATGCGATTGGACACTGTTGAGCCGCAGGTTTCGCAGTCCACCGACATAGAGAGTAGTGTACTAACTCTGGTGTCTGTAGGATATGAGACCATATCCAGCGGCCTCAGCGCCACCAGCACGGGTTTATCATAGTGTCGAGACTGATGGACGCTGAGAGCGCCGTGTGCATGCCGAGTGTTGACTTGAAACCCATTTGTATCTTTGCGTTTTTTAGATTTTGTTGAAATGTCTTCATATAAATGTTCTGTATTCTTTTTGGGTGACTAAAATAGTTTGTTATTCAGGATGAGTGGTTTCCAGGATTCATCAAAAAAATGAAAGAAAAGGCTTTTTCATGCATTATTTGTTAGATTCCTCTCTTTTTGCTTTTAGTGAAGAACAGACATATACAGGCAGGATCAACCAACCTGGAAAGAAATCAAAACTGATATTTTGTGAAGAAGAGTGCATGGTTCAGATGAATAAAAAAAAAAAATCATGTCTGAAAAGAAATTGAAATATAAATTGTGCTCCTCCTGCTTCTTTTTCATCCTGTGCTTCACTGCATCACGTTTTATTTAGAATATTGTCTTGTGTTTCAAATGAAGAGGGATATTTCAGATTTAGAGATGTTTATATACATTCTTTTCCTTTTGCATTGTACATGTGCGTTTCAGTGATTAGTGCTCAACTGTAGGTTGTATTCAGAAAGGCTGCTTCTATCTGTCTAATAAATATTTTTGTAGATTTATTTCGCTACCTTCACATCTAGTACCCTCTTGTAGTCTCTCATTTTATGACACTTTGCAGATGATGAATTTGCATTTAGATGAATTCACTTAATTCTGTTATGTTTTATTTGGTTGGCTGTGTTTGTACTGGCTTTCACTGAATCCCAGACATGATCTCTGTTGCATAAGTGAATTTGCACAGTTACCAAGAATTTTAAACTTTAAAAATGAGCTTGTTTTCTGAGCATTGACTGTGTTTTGCATAGCAGTAACATAATGGCTACTTCTCAGCCAAGAAGCTTTAAGGAGATTTAGGATTTGGAGTGCGTTGCAGAAAGGGTGAGGAGGGATTGTGAAAAGAAAAAAACAGCTCTGGTACAGGAGAACAGGATGGCAGGGCTAGCTTAGGATGTATCCAGGAGGTATTTGTACATCAGGATTTACAGTGACCAGGATAAGTTTTTGTGAGTGAGAAGACTGATATTAAGGTCTGTGGTCATCAGAATGCCTGAATGTTGTGTGTAGCTCGGATTACAGCCCATGCTGTGAGTCTTATACACACATGGACAGGAGGACTGTTAGGTGCCCCTACGCAACACAGCATGGGTGAGTAACAAAAACGATCTGTTGGATGAACAAACATAAAAAAATAGTATATGCACTATTAGTAGCTCTAATAATTCTCATTTATGGCACATAAATGCTTACATTTTCACTTAGAGATATTTTTTTTTATTTGAGCTATATTAAGTAATATGAATTGCCCTTTTTAACCCTCTGTGTATATATTTTGCCTGATTTTGTAGTTTTCATTCCTTTAGATTCACTTAGTTCTGCTTTAGGTGCTATCAGTGTGACCACAGAGCTGGTTGTGGAGGAACTTGAACCCCACATAGAAACACTGCTGACTGCAGCAGTAATGAGGAGTGAGTGACCTACATATAATCTCTTTCATGGCTTGTTAACCTCAAAAGAGAAGAAATACTTATTAGCTGCACGTCAGAAGGACAGATTGCTGAAATATGAATGTGTTACTCACATTTCCTATACACAATACTGGCTGCACGATGGCTGTGCAAGAGGCTAAAGGTTGAGTTATGACCCATGTGGAAAGCAAAGAGACGCTTTAATCTGCATTTGTGCCTGTTCAAGGCATTGAGTGACAGGACTGATTAGCTACTTACACTCAAACAGCCAGATGGCCAGCTGCTGGAGATGGCAGCACCTGTGTAAACATGATCCAGACATGCTGTTAATTCTGCATGTTTGTTCAGGTTAAGTGTGAATAGTTTGACAGGATGGATATGTTTTAGAAGCACATGGTTTATGACTAAACTCCTTCTTTGTGTTGGTGTAGAAGTCCTAATGAAATATATGGGTCTTGATAATCTCTAAAGATTTACTGCGGAGGTTTGTGTGTGTGTGTCCATGTGTTTATATCTTTGTGGACCAAATTGTCCCCACAAGGATAGGAATATCTTATATTTTTGACCTTGTGGGGACATTTTGCTGGTAGCAAGACAAAGTCTGTGTCTGTGTGTCTGTGCTTTCCCCTATCAGGGAGCAGCATTGCTGAGCAGGTGGTAGAGAGTGGCATTCTGCCGGTCCTGGCTCAGGCCCTTAGGAGCAAAAGCGCCCTCACTATACACACAGCCAAACTGGTGGCTGAGCTCTCTAGGGAGGGTAAGCAGAGAAGCAGTGCTTCAGACTTGTGCATAGTAGGAATATGATACAGTCTGTATAACATGTAATGTTGTATAAACTGCAGAGAAATTAGCCAATTTCATTATATACAGCAGTAGACTGTCATGCTTCTGCCTGCTAAAGGCTCAAACCATGCCATGACAGAGACCCAAAGAGCATGCTCTGCTTCACCTTCTGTTCAAGCCTCTAGCATGGCTTGATTTGACCTGTAATTTCTCAAGGTACACAGGAGAGATGCATCAAAACTCTTCTCTGTACTGGCATCCAGGTAGTAGTATGAACTTCCCCTTACTGTCTGAAGAAATGAATCACTCGCAGACTGCATGGTTATTGTAGGGTTAAAGAAGGCTTTTAGAATGTTGAAGCAGTTTGCACTATATCTGACCAAAGAATTTACAAAACAAATTACAAACCTATGTTTTGTGCAATTATTATTGATATAATTGAGATGTAGCTTTTTATTACATGCAAGTAAAATTTTTTTCTTTTTCCTTCCAGAATGATTGTCTGTGATGATCACAGATGTGCTGCAGACGTGATTGCTGGATACTGACACTTTTTCATTCTGTGGTGTATACTCTCAGCTCCCTTCAGAGACAGCTGCTTTGAGACTGGAATTGTATCTGCTCTTCTGACTCTGCTGCTCAGTGAGAACCAGGAGCTACTGCTGCATGTGAGCCAAGCCATCGGGAGAATCTGCTGTGACAGCCGTAAGTGAGTTTGAACATCTGAACAGCATACCTGACTACAAATACCAAGCCACTTTTATTTCATAACATTATATATTGAGAGAAGTGAAAATCTTCAAGCATTTCCTGTCACATGAAACTTACTTCAGCAAGGCTCTCAAATTAGCATTTGCAATTTTAACTCTGGGGCGACACGGTGGCTCGGTGGCTAGCACTGTCGCCTCTCAACAAGAAGGCCCCGGGTTCGATCCCCGGGTGGGGCGGTCTGGGTCCTTTCTGTGTGGAGTCTGCATGTCCTCCCTGTG
>JAOTRJ010000055.1:11294486-11304550 GCA_028564905.1 Leptodoras praelongus
GCAAACTCCACACAGAAATTTCCCAGGTCGCCCCACCCGGGGATCGAACCCGGGTCCTTCTTGCTGTGAGGCAACAGTGCTATCCACTGCACCACCGTGCCGCCCTAATAATATCATTTTTATCTTAATATATGAATGCAGTTTTGTTTCACTGTGTTTTTAAGAAGTATTAATAATTCATCAAGAACTAATGAATAAATACAGGAAGTGTGTGTGTGTGTGTGTGTGTGTGTGTGTGTGTGTATGCATGTGTGTATACTTACAGTTGTGATCCTGTGACTGAACTGTGATATAAACACATCTAATCTACAAAATATCTGAGCGTGTTTAAATAGAGTGTGTCCTTTCTTTAGCTATAACTGCCTCCCTCCTTAATTTTCAGCTCCTTCAGTCTGAGGAGGTGTCCTGATCTACCCCACTGTCTCACTGTTTAAGTTTCTTTAATGTTCCACAGTCTGAGTGTCTTTGCTGGTGAGCTAAATGTTAGGAAAAGTATTTACTTTAGTCACCTGACATTGCTGGTCCCCTGTGATGGACTGGGGTGAACTCTCACACTTTGTGCTCAGTGTTGGCTCTCTGAAGATGAATGAATGAACTGGCGTTACTGTTACACATTATAACAAACCTTTCTTTCCAATAGGTTTTTCAATATGACACAGGAAAAACACTCTGAATCTGGACTCTACCTCTCCAGCAATCATCTTGGTTTTGCCCGAGCAGAAATGGAGGTTGATAATGAGCACCCAATTTTCTCCTTATCAAAGAGTTCCTCAGACATGGGTAGTGGTCCAGCTCAGCAAATGGAGCTATCCTGGTGCCGACAACATCTCCGCAAAAGTGTCAGCAATGCAGGCTACCCTCAGAGGCCTGTCAGTAGTGGAGGATCTGTCTCAGGCATGCCTTCTTCTTTGGATCTTGAGGAACATAGTATAGCTCTAGGTGGTGTAAATACCAATCCAGAGACTGTCATCTGGTGTGGAAGGGCCACACGGCCGTGGAGCATTACTGATGACTCACAGCAGGTATACACTGCCGACCGGTGTGCACCATGTTCCCCATCCATACACAGGGATGTAAGGGTGGGCTGTTTAGAAGCCAGGAAGTCATGCTGCCAATGCCATGCAGAAGAAAACCTGAAAGCCCATAACAAAATGGTTTATGGGATGTTGTCTCCTGCTCTAGGCACCAGGCTCTGCCTTAGGAATGCACATAGCTTTGCAGAGCAAAGGATGGATCACAGACATTGTACGCAGAGTCCCTTTAAAGGTGAGAGCCAACATTTACCAGCATGCAGGTCAGCATGTGTTAATAATGTACTGAATCCTGGCTCCTTCAAAAACACCTGTCATGTTGTACCCTGTCCAGGACATTTATCACCCCTACCAACCTGTGCAGGAAATTCTTGTTTACCTGAAAAGTCACTGCTCCAATCACCTTGGCATGGTTTCCCACCTCTGGTGTCCTCTGTCAGTGAGACAGGGCTAAACAATAGGGCTGCGGGTCATTGCTACGGCTCAGAAACATGTGGGAAGAACATTTCTAGCTCCAGACTAAACCAAAATGGACGGTCTGGAATTGTCCATAAGACAGTAAGAGATGCCTGCAACATGACATCTCAGAAGGACTTCAGAGAAGTTGGTGTGCAAACCATATCTACATATTCCCTTATTTCTCCTTTCTCCAACGCTTTCCCTGAGATCAGCATGGCATCTCGTCCAGGTTCAAGCACATGTCCAGATTTAGAGGATGTGGAGACCAGGATCTCAGTAAAGGAGGTGGAGTGGGATGCAGAGGGAATGACATGGGAGGTCTATGGGGCAGCTGTAGACCCAGAGGAGCTTGGCCAAGCCATCCAGCGTCATCTAGAGCTTCAAATCAAAGAAAGAACAGCTTCTGCCCAGAAGAAAACAATTGCAGAGAATAACGGTGCCTCAGTGCAACAAAATCAACAACAGAGAAAGAGTGAAAGAGTAGTACGATTACTGTGTGGACCAGCATGCTGCTCCTATTCCACTGCTGTAGATGACTGAGGATTGTAAGCATGTAAACTGCCTTCTTCACCTCTTAAGCACTTTTAAAATTAATATAACAGATAAAGTCTAAGTACCTGACAGGGTATGAGACTGTTCATCCCTTAAAGTCCCAGCTTATTTATCAGTTATTACTCTTGAAGCAGAGAACTAATAAATTATTTGAGGAAATTTAAGGAAGCAAGATTCTGGACTTCTACACTCAGGGACAACTTTAAGGCAATACTTGAAATTAGCATACACACTTTGCTCTTGATATTGTTGTATGGTATAGTGTAGCCTGTACGCCTTTATTAAAGAGCATTTTCAGATTTACGGATACAAAACCACAATCAAGACATTATTGTAAAGTACAGATTATGACTCACTGATTATATTTAGTATTTGTGTTTTAACAGAACAAATAAGATTATGATATCTATTATGCTTTACATTATAACTGCTAGCAGGTATAGATATAAATTATGTATATGCTTCATTTTAAACCTAACATATGATTGTACTGGTAAGATGTAAGTTGGTGGTGATAGTCTGTTAATTTTATTATACTGTTAGCAAACTTAAAAATATGAAGACATTGTGCGCTCATGTCCGCACGCCTGTACCGCTGCTCATTTATGCAATTCAATCAGCCAGTCATTGACTAATTTGTTAACTGCATAAATGTGCAAGTGTACAGGTGTTCCTATTACAGTGGACAGCGGGTGTAGCTTAATTATTTAGAAACACAAATACTGGAAACACGTCACCTGATTTCCTTTTTTCTCTTCTCCATAACTCTTCTCCCTTAATAATGAATCTTTAAACTCTGTAGGA
Source organism: Leptodoras praelongus (assembly GCA_028564905.1). Classification (NCBI taxonomy): domain Eukaryota; kingdom Metazoa; phylum Chordata; class Actinopteri; order Siluriformes; family Doradidae; genus Leptodoras; species Leptodoras praelongus. The sequence continues at coordinate 11,297,333 of JAOTRJ010000055.1, forward strand.
AGTTGTTAAAAGTATCGGTATGGTTTTCCATTTTAGAAAACACGCCTAGACGGATCAACTTTAGTCAGTTTTGTACTTAAATTTTGTACATAACTGACGCTATTAAGGAATTAGCCCCAAGTCCAACCTCAAATTAATGACACAATTGTCTTATTGTGAATTAGTCTAGTCAAAATCTAATTTTAAGGGAAGTAAAAGGAAGCATTATAGTTCTATAAATTGTGTGGTAAAAAAAAGCGATAACGGGTCATTGATGAGAATGTATTTGTGTGTATTGTGTGTATGTGTATTTCAAATCTCAGAGTGCGCTCACAGCTTTATTCTTTTGCCAAAGCAAATCATACCTTTCTTTAGACCACATCATTGTGATTCACTGTCAATGTATAATAATAAAGAAATGTAAAAGGCCTAATAAAAATGATCTTAATATATGGTACATAAAGGAAGTGTTAACAATAGCTTTTGTCTGAATAAGTGCAACAATAAAATGCTTGAAAAAATGAATCCTAAATGCTGATTCTTTTTTTCAGCATGAATGAAATATATGGATATACATGACATACAAAAGCAGATGTGGTTGTCTTTACATGTTGAAAGAGCATGTTTGTTTCCATTTCCATTGTCCTTTCACTGACATTTTGAGCATTTGGATGATCAGGCACATTCTCTGGTATTGACAGAACTGGAGCACCTTGTGCTCATGTTTCACTGTTTGGGGTAAACACAAAACAGCTCAATCAGTGTGTCAATGTTAGTTAACGTTCCAACCAAATACTATTACTAATCTGTAATATCATTAATCTCAGCGTATGTTTAAACATTGTTTAGAACATTTCGTATTTGACACCTCGTATTTGATATGCTGTCAAAATTGAATCCTAGCATGAGGATTTTTTTTATTATTTAACTGCACTTAGTTTCATGAGGATCATGCTGGCACAGCAGTTAGCATTGCTCCTTTACAGATCCACGATTCTGGTTTTGATCCTGTGCTCAGGTTACAGGTTTCGCACATTCTTCCCATTTCTGCATGGATTGCACCTCCCTAAAAACATGCAGGTAGGTCAATTAGATCATTTATTTGACGCTAAGGTTAAAAGAGAGTGTAAATGTATGTGTGCATGGTGCCCTGTGATGGACAGGAGTCCTATCTGGTGTGAATTCTATCATCCTGTACACACTGTTGCCCTGATAGGTTCCATGACCAAGATAATGTATTTATTGAAGATGAATGAATGAAAGCATTAGATTGATACTGAAATAAGGAAATAATTTTGTTTTTTAATATCCTTCCTTAACAAACTACAGGGAGTATGACTAAATTTAAATCAACCGAATTCAACCGACCAAACAATTATGCTTATATCCACAGCACATATACTAATACAACTATAACACTAGCAGTTAATCATTTCACCATCATAAACTGCACTAATTAAAAATAATGATAAACTTGTTATAAAATAATAACCACAGATCTCAATGATATACATGGCAGACCCCTAGGAGTACTTTTACTGTTATTTCTCTATTTCACAAAAGAAGAAATGTAAAAAAAAAAAGAAAATAGCACATCTAAAATTGTGCCTTAATGCCAACTCAGTTTCATTTTTTGTTATGCAGTCTACCAGTAAAACACATGAAGAGCAGCTTGCCATTAAATCTCCAGTTAAAGCTCATACTGGCACTTGCATGTGTTTTATGATTTTTATACACAGTGATTAAAGTAATATACACCATACATATTGATCAGTTGGCATGATTTGATTGAATGTTTTTGATTTCATAGGACTGTGCCTTTGGCATTGTGTCTATATATTACTATACATAATATTTTTATATGCAGATAAAATACTAGACTCCACTAAATGACCATTTTATTGATGCTTTAGTATTTTTATAGATACTCCTCAGCCCCTGACCTTGCTAAAATCTGTGTACAACTGTGAGAACCCAAGATTAATAAAACAGACTAAATACATTTTGGTAAATGTCTTACAGTACAGTTGTGTATCTTGTCTGGCACAGAAGTTACAGAAGTTTATAATATAAGAATGAAATTTAGAGATGATTTAATGACCAAAAACCCCTACTACCAAAATCCAATGTACTGTATATTCAAGAACAATTTGTATCTGTCTGGCTTTCATCATCTGACTCAGTTGGATTCAGTGTGTTACAGTCTCAACCAATTTTCCAAAAGATTTACATTTGTACCTCTTGTAGCCCCATATATTGACCTTTGTTCTTCACCATGTTAGAGGAACTACTTAAAAGGACATGAGCTTAGTTTCCTGATTCGGCTTTGTGTAAGAACATCACATGATCATTTGGAAGTCCCCAGATCTTTGGATGCAATGGTATGGTGTGACTGGCAGGAGGATGTGAAGAGTATTCTGGATAGATTGCTTTGCCCTGTACTGATGGAGTATCAGTTTTTTTAAAGCGCTGATGGAACGCTCATGGTGCTTTGGGGTCAGGCAGCTACAAAAGCCCCTTCTGCTTCACCAGAACAATCCAGTGTGGAGGTGTATTGTAGAGCCTTTTTGTCCAGGTGCAGAGGTGTGGAGCCAGCACAATGTGCAGCCTCTACCCTTGGTATGGTATAAAAGGTGCAACTCCTGAGCAGCGGTACTGTTTGTTTAACTGTGGATGATGGCAGAGAGGAGCTTTTTGCTACAATGTGTGCTGATGATTTTGCTGGGTCTTACACTGGAGACAGCTAACACCCATGCCTTCAGATCCAGTCGCCTCCAGCAGCACAAAATCCTCCACTTGGGTGAGCTGTGAAGCTATGGTTTTACATTGCATTACATTGTACAGTATACCACCTTAGAACAATACAAATAAAATATTGTACTTGATGTTTATTACCTGGCATTCTGCTGCTCACCCTCTAAATGCAGTCTGGTTAAAATTAGGAAATGTTTTGATATATCTGTAGACTGGCCCGAGGACTGTGGCCTGGCTCACTTCAGACCACACACCACAGAACGTATTGTATCAGGCAATGAGGCCAGACCCCACTCATGGCCATGGCAGGTTTCAGTGCAGGTGAGAGGCTTGTGAGAGAACTAAAAAATCATTAAGATGTGATTTAAATAAGACTGAGAATAAGACTGTCAGATTTCTGAAATTTGTCACACTATAGGTTCGTCCTAGAGGCAGCAAGCACTATGTCCATGTGTGTGGTGGAACCTTGATCCACAAAAACTGGGTGCTCACTGCAGCCCACTGCTTCCAGAAGTAAGAATTAGCAAAGTGTCTTAAACATGGGTAATACTGACAAACAAAGTCAGGAAAGTAAAGCAGCTTTCTTTATAGAATTATAGTGATGAAAAAGCTTGTTTGATCTGTCTAGCCTAATATCCATGTATATTCTGAAAATGAAGACTTAAACACTTGTGACTCACTGTATAGTCAGTGAACATGTTCTAATTTCTCCAGTTAGCAATTAAAATATTATTCAGATAGTAGTACTAGTAATAAGTAAAATAAGTATATTAAGTCACCACTGCTGGTCTGAAAGTCTTGAAAAGGCATGACGGGCACATAATAAAATGACATGATCTGATCTTACTCTCTTTATCCTATTGCATAGGGGTAAAGCTGAAGATGCAGGTAATTGGCGTATTGTTTTGGGGAAGCACCAGCTGAAGAAATCAGAAGCTGTCGAGCGTATTTTCCCTGTCAAGAGAATCTACAGACACGAGCATTTTCACTACCCAGTGCACAGTGCACTAGACTATGACATAGCTTTAGTTAAAGTAGGCACAGACATCCTGCCCAGCAACTTTATCCGCTACGCCTGCCTGCCGCGCAAGCAGACCAGCCTAAGACCAGGCCATTACTGCTGGGTGACCGGCTGGGGGGACACACGAGGTACCTGACCTGTCACTGTCACAATATTAAAGCAAGGGCATTAAAAAGTCAGCAAGGTGAAAAATCAAGTACTGAACAGAGGCCACAAATGCTTCCTGTCATGACTGTGGTTGCTCTGTTGATTTTGGGCGGTTTGACTGAAGTTTGCTTTTGTGTATTTTGCGGTTTATCTGAGGTGGAAAAGATAAGGTGTCACTGGCTGAGTCACTAAACCAGGCCCGTCTGCCCATCATCGACCACAAAACATGCCGGCAGAAGAAGTTTTGGGGCGAGCGTGTGAAGGAGTCCATGATCTGTGCTGGCTTCAGAGACACAGAGGGACCTCCTGCTGCCTGCCAGGTAAACAGATCAGGAGAATGTCAGGGATTTAAGGATGTTATTAAAATAATATCTAATGAAAAATAAAATTCTAAAGCTCTAAAGCTCTCTGAAAAATAACGGAAATTGTTGTGGTTACACTACAGCTATGCTTTTAATGTGTTTGCTTGAAACAGTCACATACGTACTGGAGTACTTATGAGGAAATAGTTTCATTTAGAAAGTAAGCAGGAACTGAACTGCACAGTTAGCAGGTTACCTTTTTAGTGTTATGTGAATCAGTACTATAAACGTATAAAAATACCCACACTGACCTATATTTTAACGCTTACTAGAACATTTGACAAATTTCCGTAGCCTTATTTATTTATGCCCATTCTGAAAGATGATGTGACTAATATACAGTGTCTTATAACTGTATACAATCTTTAAAATTAATTTGCATATACGGGCATTTACCATGAATAAAAAATGTCTCCAGTGTTATTCTTAACCAGAAAATGAAAAACGCTTTTTCCATCCAGGGAGATTCAGGCGGTCCTCTAATGTGTCAGGTGGGCGAGGATCGCTGGGAGGTGCGTGGCATAGTGAGCTTTGGCCCCATCGGCTGCACAGTGGAAAATAAGCCCAGCGTCTTTACTCGCACTGCTGCTTACATCCCTTGGATTGAAGCCACTCGCATAAGAGACTTCTTTTTTCACTGACCTCCCTGACTTCAGTGACCACCAAGTCCAACAGCAACAGGTTGTACAGATGGGAGGGACTATAATAACAGCATCTGGTGGGTGTCATGGGTTTTGTTCCACACATTCATTCATCCATCTGCACTGCACTGAGCACTGGGAGAGCTGTCAGTCCTCAGCTGACATTAGCACAGTTTCTGCGGCAGTGTGGCAGTGCGTTACTCACATGACTGTGCAGCTGTCCTTACCAGCTTCCTTTAAGGGCAACTCATCTACCACCTTGTGCTTTCTTATTAAAAACACAATGCAATACAAATCAATTAACGACTGGCATCAGTGTCCATTTGCAATAAAATACTTGAATTTGACCCAAAACAGCTTGCTGGGATTGTTATTAATGTAATTTGGGATTTGTGCAGCCCATCACATTTCATTTTTTGTTCTTAATGCCCCAAATGCATAAAAGAAATATTACAACACATGGTATTCTTCCTAATCAGCAAAACAACAACAGAAGAGCTATTTTTAAATATGTGAACATGTCTGAACACTGCTCCCAAAGCACAGATATATTTGGGGGATATATGGCAGTGGTTGCTCAGCGGTTAGACATAATCGGAAAACCATCTTAAAATCCCAGCACCCCCAAGCGGCCACTGCTGGGCCCTTGAGCAAGGCCCTTAACCCTCAGCTGTATAAATAAGATAAATGTAAGTCACTCAGGATAAGGGTGTCATAAAGGTTAATGTAATGTAAATATTTCAGGCTTGTTGAGGATAAGAAATATTCCAACAAAGGCTGTATTATAGAACTAAAGACTGATCAAAGAATGGGTCTGTATACAAAAAGTTCAATCCAAAATGATTATTTAGGAACACTATAGAAAATAAGCATCCTGGTTTTCCCTGAAACATCCCGTCTACAAATAATCAGAAACAGAATCACCTTTAAACAGCAATTCATTCATCTTCTGTTACTGCTCTACCCTGCTCAGGCTTCCTGTGACTTCAGAACACTTTTCAGGAGTAACAGGTGAGAGGTGTGATGCAGCCGCGATGGGATGCCATTTTATCGAGAGCACCATAAATCTATATTCTGCTCAAATACATTTCTGCTATTAATATATAAAAAAAAGCAGCACCATACCTTTCAAGTTGATGTACAATATTATTTGATAGCCATCTTCTTCATGATGAAAGACCCAAAGATATACAGCTTAGTGGATTTTCAGGACCAACCTGACTGACTTCTAAAGCCAGCACAGACAGCTCAGAATCTTTTTTTTAATAAGCAATGTGCCAAATTTGTATTTAATATTTAGAGGATTATTACATTCAGATGGAAAGCAATATTATAAACTTTTACAAGGACAATAGCTGAAAGGTGATTGGGATCTCAGAACAGAAACTCAGCACTGTCTAGATTTCAGTAACCCTAACAGGAGTACTCATTTCATTTGAGCGTATGGAGTTGTGTATAGAGACCATTTCAATCTATCCATACCACACTCTTCTCTTCTGTCAAGTCAACATTATATGAGCTTCATGTACAGTAGGGTGCCATAAGCCCAGTGGCATGGTGAAATCTGCCCAAATGGTAGAAACCTTTATAATTACAATGCTATAGTGTATTTATATTTAAAGTTCAATCCTTGGAGGAAGAAATGAATAATGTTGGTGCTTCAGTCAGTTAAGAGATGACCTGCAGTACAACACCATCTGATAGGCTTTTACACAAACATGTATTTCATAAACTCTGACTGTGAATCCTGCTTTTGGGTTATAGACATCACACAAGAGATCATAATCTTTCAGTGAAGCCCACAATAAATACGGTGGTCCAAGGATCCCTGACTTTTGGCCGTTCTGTTGCCCTCTGTAGTGGGACATGGAACAAGGGAAGTGAACATAAGCTTAGAGTAAAAAATGTCCATGGTTTGGTCTCAGGCTCGTCCTCAATAATGTATAGGAGCCGTGCCTTTCAGGTGATCCCAGTTGTTGTAGAGAGCATATAATCCTGAAATAGCTAATCCAGCAAGGCCTCCTCTGGCAACTCCTTTTAGTCCACCTAACACAAACATACACACAAATTAGAAAGAAGAGAGAAGACACCTAAACACACACTGCCTAAACACACACTGTATATTCTAGTGCTTTTTCTGTGGATAACATCAAGTTGATTTTCACTCACCTGTGGATTTAAACATCATCCCTGTTAACGTGCCAGCAGCGACTGTGTTAATGTCATCTTCTGCTCCCCTGGCCTTTTCTATAGCTACACCAAACACACTGTATAACAGAGCTGGGGGGCAGGGAGAGGGGGAGAGAGAGCGAGG
>JAOTRJ010000055.1:11319915-11330443 GCA_028564905.1 Leptodoras praelongus
ATGTAAATAGTCATGAAAATAAAGAAAACGCATTGAATGAGAAGGTGTGTCCAAACTTTTGGCCTGTACTGTACAAGCGACTGTAGCTTGGCAAGAGCAACTCAATTGCATAGAGTTCCATTTTTAGGATGTTTTATTTCACAGTTCACTTCTTAATAGTGTCAAACTGAAAGGAATTCACCATCTACGACACTTGCTGAATCCATCATACACTGCTGATTTATAAAACTAGTGACTAAACGGTAACTAAAACCTCTGTAACTGCTTTAAGATGTTTTTGTTAATGTATAAATACTGTTCGACATGCGCTTTATAGTGGTGTAACACACGTTACTGCTGAACCAGACTGAGTATCACGAAGTCACCAGTATTCAATATACTGTATGTGGTAACATGAACACATGGCATTACTGAAAATCAGAGTTAGAAATAATGTCTATGCATAAAAGTTAAAACAAAAAAAAAAGTCTTATTTGCTGGGTGCGTCTTTGCATTCATTCCTTCACTAATAAAGAAATGGAGGAACTGATTATAATTGATATGTTGTCAGAAACAGTGATGGATCTTGTTCATCCACAATGATCATATGTAAAATAAGGCACTTTTTAACGTTAAAAAAGACATTTTGGTCTCTAAAATCGTTCCATTTTGTAAAGAAATAAATCTGTTTTTTTCTTTGTTCATTTTGTACATTTTGACATCACACTGTTGTTTTGTACAAAAAAAAGAAATATCGTGAAAAATAGAGTAATTTCACCTGCAGCACCCTCCTATCAAAAATGCATTAGCTTGTATTCAGTGCTTGTAAAATTATCCTTGTTTATAAATGCATTTTGTTCTATTTGCGGACAAGATGCTGATGGGCAAGAATGGCTTTTTCTTTCGCAATGCACGTTTTAACTTTGATTTATTTTCCGAAACCACTGAATACTTCCCTTGCTCATCATCAAACTGTCTCGCACACGAACATGCTGATCTGCGTGAACACATGACACAGCCACAAAGCTTCGGTCCGGTGCGTCTCCACAACTTCATCAAAGCGCCAGCTTAATGCTCGATCTCTATATTCTATCACGAGAACTGTTGTGTGTGTGAACGTCTGGAAAAAAAACTGGTAATGAGTTTGTACATGGTGTTCCAGACCATATTATTGCTTTTATGTTGCTTCAGTGCAGGCTGTGGAGACTAGATCACCTGACCACGGAGGTCCTCAGATGGACGGTTGAGTTCAGGGGGACCGTCACTGCTGTGCTGTGTTACGTGATTTAAATCTGATTCGTTGCTCACCAGCAGGCTGCGAGTACGAGACAAGCGAAGGACGAGAGCCAGAGAACTTGTCAGCACACAGGCAATGGTCAGGTCATCATTGGGTGAAGAGTTGAGAGCTCAGAGGGTCATTGGTTAGTTGCCGGTGGCAGCTGGGTGGTTAGGAAACAAACGGACAGACAGATACGTAAAGGGGAAAAAAACCAAAAGAAAGGACACATAGGAGGACAAAAAAAGAAAAAGAGATAGAGAAGGAGATTAGTGTCCGCTAGTGACAGTCAGATGACAACATGACATTACTAATCAGAGCTTCTGTCAGAGAAACTGTTTAATATCTACATTAAATATGGCAAAATCATGACAGCCTCATGATTTCACACAAAAGCCCGACTCCCAGGTGAAAATGGTTAAAAAAGCAGAGAGGTGAATCAATTACAGAATTCAAATTAAACCAACACCACTTAATGGTTAGTAGCAGTCAAAATATGATAGGTAAACATGATGTATAGCCTTGATTAAAGAGGTAAATAAACGAGTGGCTTGTTCTCTGACTGCTATTAAGCATTACAGTGCTCATTCAGTCCAAAGCCATGAAGCTGCTAGTAATAATGGGTTTGAATTCATGAGTAGTTAAAGAAATGTGATTGCAGAAAATCAAGAGATATAAAATGACCGCATTTTTGTCTCCCTCGCAGAATAAGAAAAATAAATTATTCGACTCAAGCAAAGTTTATTGTCTTTAAAATCTGTCTATTTACAATAATACAAAAACACAATGCTAACAAAACAGAAACACCAACACAACTGCTGAAGGTAGGGCGAAGAATAATGAGGAAGAAACAACAGACAAAATCTACAATATTTCATAGGACAGAGAATATAAAATGCACTACAGAAATTCATGGTCATTTCTATAATATTTGAGCTTCTAGAAAGACGTTCTGCATTTTTCTCTAACATACAGTATATTTCCTATTTTTCACATATACAATATAATCTGAATTTCATAAATTTTTGATGCTGTAGAAATATTGTTTTCATAAACTTAAAAAAAATAATACTACGCAAGTAAATAAGACAATGGCAACAATAAAAAAAAAAAGCAAAGAAGTTTACAATAAAACAAAACATACAATAAGGAACATTTCTTCAGTTCGTCTACTCATACTGTGAAGAGAAAAGGTCCGGGTTTCTCAATAACATCACAGAATTCGGATCATTTTGACAAAAAGACTCTTGACAATGTTGTGATGATCGTAGAGCTTGAAAAACCTCAGCACCAGCCCAGTCCACCACCCTGTCCTTTGTCCATCACAAAGAACTCTAACCTATGAGGTTTCATCTGTTTGTCCGTTTCCTGACATTGTTTTGCCCTGTCTAATAACAGACGAAGATCTGTCTGTCGATTTAAGAGATTCAGTGCAAACGGCTTGCTTTACATTTATGAAGAGGTATTTGGTATGGGGAGTTATTAAGAGTTCATAAGCACAGCACATCGCTTTTACAGAGAAACAGGATCTGCTCTGAATATCAGCTGTGTTGGGTATAACACACACGACTGCTCAGATCTAACACTTATGATGACTCTCCTCCTCAAACTATTCATACCCTTCATAATATATTGTCAATTTCCCCCATGTGGCCCTGACCATGACCTTGGCTTTATGCTTACTGACCTTTACATTGGTGACATTTTGCTATTTTACAATATAGCTGCTGTACTATTGTAAATATGTAAATATATGCTTTTTAAATAATGTAATATTGTATATCTTAATTATTGCACGACATTGTAACGAAATAAGCAGTTCACCTTCAAAAGGGAGTTTCAAAAGAGTTTCAATAAGCAACTAGGACAGTGTACTGATTTACATTATTTATATTAATATAACTTAATAACATCCTAGGTACTCTGGGTTCCTCCCACAGTCCAAAGACATGCACGTTAGGTGGATTGGCGTCTCTAAAGTGGCCCTAGTGTGTGTGTGTGTGTGTGTGTGTGTGAGTGTGTGTGCCCTACGATGGATTGGCGCCCTGTCTAGGCACCGGCTCCCCCCGTGACCCTGAAAAGGAATAAGCGGCCAAGAAGATGACTGACTGGCTGAACATCCTAGGTGTAAGGTCATGGGCAGTAGGTCAGATGAGGGATTTTGACATTTTGTGCAATTTCATTGCAAAAATTGTTTTTTTTTTTTTGCATTATTCTAGTCAGTTTCTTTGTTGGTTATGTGTTAAGATTTTACAGTGCTAATTCTGTAAATCCTACAATTAAACTCACATTTTAATTTTAGGAATCACGTACATTATATAAACATTCCATAAATCCAAATAGTTGTTTGATACGCCTAATCTAGTGTAGTTTCATTATTGAGCCATCTCTGAAAGCCAAGTCCTTAATCTTCCTAGACAGGTTTAACTTCTGCTATTAAAATGGTCTTGGCAAAAAAAAAAAAAAAAAACCTTAATAAGAGTAGTCATTACGAAAAAGGTCACAGGTATGTCAAATACAAATGATGTGAAATGATATAAATAAAAATTATATGTGATTATATAAATAAAATAGGTAAAACAATAAAGTTAAGACAAAATGATGAGCGATGACTACAGAGTCATGTGTATAAATACCGTATGCAGAATGTTACACACTGGGCTTCATTTTCTGTATTAAAGTCATTTCTCTGAAGAAGGGTTGTTTTAATATTGCGCAAGATGCAATGTTGGGTTTACGAACTACAGTACAGTGAATATTGTTGTCTGTTGATCACTTTTAGATTAAATGTGTTATACTTATTTGTAATTATGTCGGTCTTCAAATAACAAGTCTTGTTCTTGTAAACATGGTCAATAACAAAACGACAAACAAACAAAAAAAACGTTCAGGCACAGGATGAACCTGGCTGAATGGAATACATGAAAGTATTTAAGGTTAAAAAGAAAACACTACGACACGGAGAGTATAATCATCACAAATTAAATGAGAGGAAGAGAGAGAGAAGCTAACAAGCAAGCTCCATCGGCCTTCATTGACTGGGAGCCATAAGGTCATCCCTTGGTCATCAGTGTAATAGAGCTCTACTAAACAGTCTATTTAACTCTGAATAACCCAAATCACTCCTTCTCTAACAGTTTGAGGCTTTACCTCCAAACCATGCATGGTCAGAAATCCAGGTGTGAACCATCCTGCATGTAACACTTATACCTAGCATCATAAAATCTACATAAGGGTGTCATTAGAGCCCCCTTTACGCCATGTATTAACATGTGCTTTTGGTGATATTAACAGAAAACCTCCTGAAGTGATCTACACCTGATGCCAGTTAGTTTAATGGCATGCTGCATGGAATGGATGAGATCTGATCACAGTGTCATGTGTAGAAACCCCAGATGTAAAAGTAAAGGTGAGATCAGGCCATTAATTATCCCAGTACTGATATTCAGATACACATGTTAATGCAGGGTGTAAACGCATCGTCTCAGACTAATTTTATACATGTACTTAAGATAGGAGTCGGCTTAAGTGCTAATCACTGCTTAATATTATATTACTTATGTAAAACCATTTTAACAGACACTTATTGAGGATATTTTTATGTATGCATTTTAGGAACTAAATATAGTGTTACTTGTTTTTTGCCACCATCTTCAGTACATCCCCAAATTGTGAACATGCAAAAACACCCCCAACCCCACACACACATACACATATGAGGTGTGGACAAAACGTTTGGTGAATAGTCGGGATATCCCGAATGAAACGTACACGGCAAGTTCAAGAATGCGCACCGACGTCGAGGGACATGTCTAGAAGCGATGCCTAGAGTGTGGTGGGCGTGGCTTATCGGGTCCGCCTGGCGCAGTTATTTGAACACAGTCTGTTGAAATGTGTGTGCCAGTTCTTAGCTCAGCGTGGCGTGAGTTTTGGATCATTCAGCTTACTCCTCCGAAACTTTGATCTTTTTACAACAGTTTTCAGAAGCTGTACGAACGTCAAAGTGTTTTGTGTCTGATGGACATTACTTTCAAGGTCAATAAAAGGTATTTTCTATATATTCCGTATATTCTGTTTTGTTGTTTTCATTGTGACATTGACCAAACGGTTTGTCCACATTTTGTATTCAAGTTCAGTAACAGTCATATACGTTGTGATATGTATTATGAACGATCAGTTCATGTGAAGCATGGTTATAATAGTGGAATAATTGTGGATGATGAATATGTCCATAGATATGATGAAATTTGTAGCTTGTACTGTGACGGAAAGTGTAACACACTCACACTCACACACACACACACACAGTATTGCTTGAACACTGGGGCTAAACTAACCTCTTTCTGCGGTCACTACCCTTTGGTAAGGATGGACGCGCATATCCTGCCTTCGTACTTTAGTAGTCACGGCACCTGCTTAGAATGTAATATTACCAATAAAATAGAAAGTAACATCAGATATTCATCATTACAACACATCAACAACAATTCACTGGAAATAACTAAACAAAATACATCCATATCAAGTTTGTACGACCCACAAAAAATGTGTAAAAAAAAAAAAGAAGAAGGTTTAAGGGCTTTGGTGCACAGATTTTCCACTGTAATTTGTAAACACCTCAGGAATTTCTCATAGTTGACATGAGACAGGTGTTTATATTTGCTTCACTTGGTGAACTATGATAACAGAGCCCTTAAAACCATCTCTCTCTCTAAAAAAGGACAAACTGCTTTTACTAAAATGGATTAATTTCACACAGAATCTTATAGACAGATTTACATTGGTACATTGAAGTGCTTCACTTATTATGACAGTTTATAACACAAAGGTCAGCTATAATACTGATGATACTCTGCGAGCACTCAGAGAGGAAGCAAGCACAGGGAAATGGCTGACATGGTTTCAAACTGTAGCAGGGTATTCAAAGCACAGTGATAGCGACAAATCTATTTCTATTAATCATTAATATTCTAGGTATCTAGTCAAAGACAAACCAAAATAATCCAAAGTTAATCCAAAAGAATAAACTCTGGGGAGTTAAGACCAGTGTAAACATCAGTAGTAATGAATTTTGTCTTGGTCTGTCTGTTTTTTTTTTTGTTAACAAACTATTAGGGTTTTTTTTGTTTTGTTGTTCTGCAACTGCTATAAAGGAAAAAGTTAACACTTTTGAGGAATGCAGACTGTCCACGAACTCTACTAGCCTTTTGTGGGGAAAGCCATACCTAAAAGAGTGAGACAGAGTTCTAAGATTAGTTTATTTGCTACCAAAAATAACAAAGACAGCATCCAGGTGAAGATTTCCTATTGTCGGCATATTAAAATAGATCGTGAACATGAACGGGGACGTGATCTAATATGCTACGACAGAATTACAATTACTTACCTAATACACCACTGGAGTCAATGGGGTACTCAAGGATAGAGGTGGCAGGGGCCAGAGCGTAGGGATACTCGTACGGGGTGTAGATAATACCCGACTCGGGGGTCTGGGGCACCAGGGTGGCAGTGGGGTGAGGGGTGCCAGCAGGCATGAGAGCAGAGGTCTGGATCTGTCGGATGAGAGGCATGAGGGTGGGAGCTGCGGGGGCTGGTGTACGCAAAGCTGCAGTGGGCATCACTGGGGAAGGGCCGGTGATGATGCGAGGAGCCTGGGCACTGGCAGCCAAAGAGAAAGCCAAGGCTGCTACACAGGAAAAGATAAAAAAGACAAAGAGATACAAGAAAAGACAAGCAGATATCAATGGAAGGGAGGAAAATCGTAATAATAAAAAAATAAATCGCTTACCGTGTCTTATCTTGTTGAAACCAAAGCAATTAGTGAAAGTAGCACTCTATGCACATACTACACAAACATACTAGTAAATAGTGCAGAACTAAAACAGACAGGAGGAACACAGGAGTGATGCTGCTCTGACCAGGTGTACAGAAATGTTCGATTATGAGCCCTTACGTGATTTGATATTGGCATCCCGGTATGTGCCGTTCAGAATTGCCAGCTCCATCAGCTGCATCTTTTTCAAGTTGTCTTCACCTTCAGCCTGCCCACACACACACACAAAGTATACTTCTATTGAAATGGTTTTGAAATCGAATACATAGGAATGTTGTTTTTAAATTATCTTGGTTTTGTGCTTTCGGAGCTTAAAAGCACAGTTAAATTGTGCAAAGCTCCAATCTGTGTGTTGTACTGGTGCTGGGTTTCAGAAGTGCTAGCCTGGTACTGTGTATACAAGCTGGGGTTTCACACTTGCTAACAAACCGAGTGTGAGTTGTCCAAACAAACCAGCCAAAATGAACACGCCGAGCACAGAGGTTAAAGATACAGCTCATGTTTCTCTCAACAGCATGGAATCAGCACCTCAGCTTCTCAGGCGCTCTCTCGCTCTCCTGTTCCATCTCCTTCTGCCTTCTGACTTCACCGTCTTCCTATCTTACTGTCCGTTTCAGATTCCGTCTGCTTGTTCCTTATTTCTGCAGTTTGCTCATTCTGGTCATTCCGCTCACACTGTCTATACAGTCTAAAGTTAGTTAGTATAAAGTTAGTATAAAGCTCTCGCTGTCTCTGAGGTGATAGTGATATCAACCTTTCTTTATTACTCCATGTCCCTCATGTCAATTAAAACTATTTACCAAGATGACGCTTTACTATATGACTGAAACTTGGAAGTTCAAACACAAAATCTGCAATCTGAAATTTACTACGGTTAGTAGTTCCACCTCAGTTGTGTATAAAACGGTCTGTGTTGCGGTTGTAAGCACAGCCAAGCTGCAAATCTGCTTTTTTTTTATGATCTGCTGGATGTTACAGCATGGGTTCAGGTCAGGTCAGAGTAAAGCAGCCCACAGAATGATCTAAACTCTGTCAGCAAGTACAGTGGAAAAGAAAAGCTGATCCATTCAGAGTAGGATCAGAGTGAGCATGTGTGTGTGCGCGTATGTGTGTGTGCGTGTGCGCGTGTATGCCCTTTGCTTACAATCCTGATGTCTGCCTGCCAAATGGTTTCAGAGCGTGATATGGGTCAGCTTGGGCAGTACTGAACAGTCATCAGTGTGATATCTATGAAGCTTTCCAAATCGGTCTAAAGGTTACTGCGTGCATGACTGTGAGCTCAATGGAATAATAATACCTCCCTTAAAAAGACAAACTGAACCTTTCAAGCGAATAGCTTTCAAAAATATTTGTCGCACCACACTGCTGGAGTATGGCGTGGTCACATACTGACACGCCGTAAAAATAGACAGCTAGATATTTTTAGTAGTCTGGTAAGAATCCACTCCTATCCTGTTAGTCTGGGTGGAGGAGGTGGAAGTGGAAGCGTATTGTTAAACAGGACACCATATGCTTGGTTGTGTGTATGCATGCGTATGTGTGAGCATATGTATATAAGCACAGGGGTTTTTTTTCCCATGCAAAATAGTGTCTCAGTTTAAAGGGTTAACAGTAGCAGAGGGTTCAAACAGGAACGCTCTATGTAAATTCTAACTCTATACAACCCATGTAGACTTCCTTTCCTTTGAGAAGTCAAAGTTTCTCCCTAATTACATAGTCTCACCTCTTTCCCAAAAAATAAACGACTGCTAAAATTACCCCAGGTTAAATGTGGTTGTGTGGATGTCATCCGTCATGGATACTGAATTGGCAGCTGGTTATTTTACCATCAACTGGAAAGTAATATACAACGTTTTGTTTCTTTTATTACAGTATACCTGAACCATTTCTCACATATAATGATCACAAAAACCCTGCCTACACCCTTTTATTGCAAAATGACATGTATGAGCTAATACGATTACTTGTGTAATATGCAGAAACGCAAATGTCACAAGAATATAAATGGTGCAGAGTTTGGTTTGTTTATCTGTAGCCAGTACCTCATGATGTCAACACTGCTACCATTTAGAAAGAGCTTAGTCTCCATTCATAACCATGTACCAGCAAAAGGGCACAACTGTAAATCATGAATCATTGGCATCCCATGACGATTACCATGGCAGCACGATGAGCTGCACATTCCACATCACCCCTGAAGCTGGAGGGCCACTTCCAGTCAGAATTACACACGGTGCTTACCTTCTTCTGCACTCTACTTATCTCCTACAGTGTAGTCGTGTTTTTTCTAGGTGTATAATATTTTACGGACCATTTCATATGCTGGGAAGTGGAATACAGAGTGAAACACAGTTCAGCACATAATTTCCTTTTCCCTTTAAATTTCACAGG
Organism: Leptodoras praelongus; assembly: GCA_028564905.1. Classification (NCBI taxonomy): domain Eukaryota; kingdom Metazoa; phylum Chordata; class Actinopteri; order Siluriformes; family Doradidae; genus Leptodoras; species Leptodoras praelongus. Next base: position 11,329,395 of record JAOTRJ010000055.1, read on the forward strand.
CATCTCCTGCTAACCTTCTGTCACTTCATTAAAGCTACAGCTTTATCATCATTCAGCCCTACACCCGACATCAACACAGAGCCTTCTGATGGCCCCAGTGGGCTCCCAGAATCCTGACCCCTCTGTCTCACGTCCCTCATTAAATTTTTGAGCACAGCCAATTAAGCCCATTAAAGCTGTCCATACTGCTCACCTCTGAACATCAGAATCCAGTGCATGTGTAAGGCTGCTTTTCTCTTCAGTGCCAGTCTTTCTGTTTTCTGTTCCACACTCTCTTGTGCCTCTAAGGACTCAGTACAGCTAGTGTGGAAATGGCAGTCATGCTGAGCACAGCTATTTAGATAAAATTTAGACCTACTGAGCAAATACATTCATCAGTGCTTATGCAGCACTTCTTTTAACTGAAAGCCACAAGTCTTGTTTGTTGAACCAAATCAATGTGTTTTGCCACTTTGACATTTTTTTTAACTTGGTGTTCTGATAAATAGCAGGCAAAAGGTAAGGGAGACTCACTGCAGGGACGAGCAGCTTCTTAACTTCCTCCACGGCTCTCTTGAGTTTTATCTCAGCACGGTTCTGTGAGTCTTCGACTGTGATGAGCACGTGCAGGTCCTCGTTCAGATGCTCCCAGTTGGGCTTGCCACGGTTCTGCTCCTCCTGTACAGGTTAAAAGATGGGAGAGCGTACCTGCATTACCATCTGAATCAGCTGTACATATTTATGTCAGATGCAGAATTAATCTTTGCAGAAAAAAACATTTTTAACATTGCACTGGTGAATTCTTGATTCTGATTGGTCAGTCGATGTATTTATTTATTTATTTTTTTTAAAATCAATGCAGCATTATTGAATTTTTTGATCTTATTGAATAGAAGATCTTGATTACTGTTATATATAATAGATATACTATACATACACACAGGGGTTAGACAATGAAACTGAAACACCTGTCATTTTAAACCACAATAATTTTTAGTATGGTGTAGGGCCTCCTTTTGTGGCCAATACAGCGTCAATTGGTCTTGGGAATGACATATACAAGTCCTGCA